>PVIY010014304.1:0-47689 GCA_004026745.1 Myrmecophaga tridactyla | reverse complement strand
GAACATTTGCATCAATTCAGAAAAAGAAATAAAAAGACAGGAAAAAAATTCATATGTACCATACCCCTTACCCCTCCCTTTCATTGATCACTAGCATTTTAATCTAAGTTTATTTTAGCATTTGTTCCCCCTATTATTATTTTTATGCCATATGTTTTACTCGTCTCTTGATAAGGTAGATAAAAGGAGCATCAGACACAAGGTTTTCGCAATCACACAGTCACACTGTGAAAGCTATATCATTATACAATCATCTTCAACAAACGTGGCTACTGGGACACAGCTCTACATTTTCAGGCAGTTCCCTCCAGCCCCTCCATTGCATCTAGACTAACAAGGTGATATCTATTTAGTGCCTAAGAATAACCTCCAGGATAACCTCTCGACTCTCTCACCCATTTGGAATCTCAGCGATTGACACTTTGTTTTGACTGATTTCACTCTTCCCCCTTTTGGTCAAGAAGGTTTTCTCAATCCCTTGATGCTGAGTCTCAGCTCATCCTAGTATTTCTGTCCCACATTGCCAGGAAGGTCCACACCCCTGGGAGTCATGTCCCATGTGGACAGGGGGAGGGCAGTGAGTTTGCTTGTTTTATTGGCTGGAGAGAGAGGCCATACCTGAGCAACAAAAGAAGTTCTTTTGGGGATGACTCTTAGGCCTAATTTTAAGTAGGCTTGACCTATCTTTTGGGGGTTAAGTTTTATATGAACAAACCCCGAGATTGGGGGCTCAGCTTATTGCTTTGGTTGTCCCTACTACTTGTGAGGATATCAAGAATTCTCCATTTGAGAAAGTTGAATTTTCCCCCTTTCTCACCATTCCCCCAAGGGGACTTTGCAAATACTTTTTTATTCACTGTTCAAATCCCTCTGGGATTTATCAGGGCATCACTCTGGACAAAACAACAAAATCTCATACCCTACTCAAGGTCCCATGTACTTATGGTGTTCAATTAAGCTGTCTACATAAGTTATATTAGGAAATTTGCTAGTCAAAATATAAATTTTGTACCAAATAAAGATTTTTGCTTTA
Source organism: Myrmecophaga tridactyla (assembly GCA_004026745.1). Lineage (NCBI taxonomy): Eukaryota > Metazoa > Chordata > Mammalia > Pilosa > Myrmecophagidae > Myrmecophaga > Myrmecophaga tridactyla. The sequence goes on along the minus strand of PVIY010014304.1, from coordinate 46,656 downwards.
GTCTCACATAAATCAGTTAAAATTTTAAAATATTGATTACCATCAATTTTCAACACCCTGCAGTAATGACATTCCTATGTTCTTTCTCATGCAAAAACGAGTTTTTAAAATTTGTACATTTAGTCACTATCATTATACATTCTAGGCATTCCCAGATTATACCATCTCAGTCTTTATCATCTTTCTTTCTGATTTCATTTGTGCCACCAGCCCTCCTCTCTCTATCATTCTCACATTCAGCTTCATTCAGTGTTTTGACATAATTGTATTATAGTTAGGTAGTATTGTGGTATCAATTTCTGAGTTGTTTTCAATCAGTCCTGTTGCACAATGTGTATCCCTTCAGCTCCAGCTTCAGAAACAGCTTCAGCTATTTCGATCTCCTCATGGTCTCTTTTACCAATGAAATTCTCCAAGTTTATTCACTAATGTCAGTTCATATCAGTGAGACCATGCAGTATTTGTCCTTTTGTTTCTGGCTAATCTCACTCAGCATAATGTCCTTAAGGTCCATCCATTTTGTTCAATACTTCATAACTTTATTCTATCTTACGGCTGCATAATATTCCATCATATGTATACACCACAGTTTGTTTGACCACTCATCTGTTGATGGACATTTTGGCTGTTTCCGTCTCTTTGCAATTGTAAATAATGCTACTATAAACATGGGTGTGCAAATGTCCGTTTGTGTCCTTGCCTTCTTGTCTTCCGAGTAGATACCTAGCAGTGGTGTTGCCGGTTCATAGGGCAATTCTATATTTAGCTTCCTGAGGAACCGCCACACTCCCTTCCACAGTGATTGTACCATTTGACATTCCCACCAGCAATGGATGTGTGCTTCTTTCTCTACATCCTCTCCAGCACTTGTCATTTTGTTTTATTGATAATGGCCATTCTGGTGGGTATGAGATGATATTTCACTGTGGTTTTGATTTGCATTTTCCTAATAGCCAGGGAAGTTGAGCATCTCTTCATGTGCCTTTTGGCCATTTGTATTTCTTCTTCTGAGAAGTCATTTTGTAATTGGGTTGGCTGTCTTTTTGTTATTGAGTTGAACAGTCTCTTTATATATTCTGGATACTAGACCTTTATCTGATAATATTGTTCCCAAATATTGTCTCCCATTCCAAATATTGTCTTTGATGTATGAAAGTGTTTAATTTGGAGGAGTTCCCATTTATTTATTTATTTATTTATTTATTCATATTTATTTATTTCTTCAGTGCTCATCCTTTGGGTGTAAGGTCTAGGAAACCACCTTCTTTTATAAGATTTATAAGATATCTCCCTACACCTTATTCTAACAGTTTTTTTGGTCTTTTATCTAATGTTTAGGTCTTTGATCCATTTTGAGTTAATTTTGTATAGGGTGTGAGATGTGGATCCTCTTTCATTCTTTTGCATATGGGTATCCAAGTGAATAGTTAATTCCTCGATTTTTGCCCTTTTTTCTTTTTTGATATAGCCATTTAGGGCAATAAATTTCCTTCTTAGCACTGCCTTTGCTGTGTCCCATAAGTTTTGATATGTTGTGTTTTCATTTTAATTTGCCTCGAGATATTTACTGATTTCTCTTGTAATTTCTTCCTTGACCCACTGGTTGTTTGAGAGTATGTTGTTGAGCCTCCACATATTTGTGAATTTTCTGCCTATTATTGATTTCCAACTTCATTCCTTTATGGTCTGAGATAGTGTTTTGTATGATTTCAATCTTTTAAAATTTATTAAGACTTGGTTTGTGACCCAGCATAGGGTCTATCTTTGAGAATGATCCATGAGCACTTGAGAAAAAGGTGTATCCTGCTGTTGTGGGGTGTAATGTTCTATAAATGTCTGTTAAGTCTAGCTCATTTATTGTGTTATTCAAATTCTCGTGTTTCGTTATTGACCCTCTGTCTACATGTTCTGTCCATTGATGAGAGTGGGGAATTGAAGTCTCCAACTATTATGGTAGATGTGTCTATTTCTCTTTTCAGTGTTTGCCGCGTGTATTTTGGAGGATTCTGATTCGGTGAATAAATATTTATGATTGTTATGTCTTCTTGTTGAATTGTTCTTTTTATTAATACATAGTATACTTCTTTGTCTTTTAACTGTTTTACATTTGAAGTCTAATTTGTTGGATATTAGTATAGCTACTCCTGCTCTTTTCTGATTGTTATTTGCATGAAATATCTTTTCCCAAACTTTCACTTTCAACATATGTTTATCTGTGGGTCTAAGATGCGTTTCTTGTAGACAGCATATAGATGGGTCCTGATTTTTAATTCATTCTACCAGTCTATGTCTTTTGATTGGGGAGTTTAATCCATTAACATTTAGTGTTATTACTGTACAGGTAGTACTGTCTTCTACCATTTTGCCTTCTGGATTTTGTATGTCATATCTAATTTTCCTTCTTTTACCTTTACTCATAGTCTTCCTTTCTACACTCTTCTCCACCCCTCTCTCTTCTGTCTTTTCTTATCTGTCTCTAGTGCTCCCTTTAGTATTTCTTGCAGAGCTGGTCTCTTGGTCACAAATTCTCTCAGTGATTTTTTGTCTGCAAGTGTTTTAATTTCCCCCTCCATTTTGAAGGACAATTTTGCTGGATATAGAATTCTTGGTTGGCAGTTTTTCTCGTTTAGTATCTTAAATATATCATCCCACTGTCTTCTCGCCTCCATGGTTTCTGCTGAGAAATCTACGCATAGTGTTATTGGGCTTCCCTTGTATGTGATGGGTTGCTTTTCTCTTGCTGCCTTCAAGAGTCTCTCTTTCTCTTTGACCTCTGACATTCTGATTAGTAAGTGTCTTGGAGTACGTTTATTTGGATCTATTCTGTTTGGGGTATGCTGCACTTCTTGAATCTGTAATGTTAAGTCTTTAATGAGAGTTGGGAAATTTTCAGTGATAATTTCCTCCATTAGTTTTTCTCCTCCATTTCCTTTCTCTTCTTCTGGGACACCCACAACATGTATAATTGTGTGCTTCATGTTGTAATTCAATTCCCTGAGTCCCTGCTCATATTTTTCCATTCTTTTCCCTATATTTTCTTTTGCTTGTTGGATTTCAGATGTCCCATCCTCCAGTTCACTAATCCTATCTTCTGCCTCTTGAAATCTGATTTTGTAGATTTCCACTGTTTTTTTTCATCTCTTCTCCTGTGCCTTTCATTCCCATAAGTTCTGTGATTTGTTATTTCAGACTTTCGATTTCTTGTTTTTGTTCATTCCTTGCCTTCTTTATATCCTCCCTGAATTCATTGATTTGGTTTTTGATGAGGTTTTCCCCGTCTATTCAACCATTCTGAATTAATTGTTTCAACTTCTGTATCTCATTTGAATTATTTATGTGTTCCTTTGACTGGGCCATATCTTCAGTTTTCTTGGTGTGATTTGTTATTTTTTGCTGGCGTCTAGGCATTTAATTTCCTTAATTATTTATTCTAGAGATTGTTTTCACTTTTTTTTTCCTAGGATTTTCTTGCTGGATGACATTGTTGTCTATCTGTTCTTTGACATTCAGTTCACCTTATGCTAGTCCTCTAGCTTAGGTTTTGTTTAATAGATCAGAATTTTTCAGGTCTTTTGTTTCTTGCCCTGCCTGTATGTTGCCTTTCCCCCACCCCTTTGGAGGGTCTACTTTGGTATTATAGATCCCACTCAGGTTTTCCTGGACCAAACTAGTCTCCTCTCAGGAGGAAAGAGTCACCTGCATCAGTTTTCCCTGAGGGTAAGACCCAGCAGATTGAACGATTTTCCTATGAAGTCTGTGGCATCTGCATTTTTCTCTCCTGCTCAGTGTGTGGCGCTTTTCTGCCTTCACATCCCACCAGCATAAGTTGATGAGGTACCTTTAACTTTAGCAGACTCTCCCTGCTGGGGCATGGTGAAGACAGAGGAGATGTTGTAGGCTGGCTTTAATCATTTCCCTTTTCCAGACCCTGGGGTCTGAATTCCTTGAGGGTGGGATTCCATCTGAGCTGGGCCCCACCCCTCTCCTGGGGAAGGCACAGGCTCCAGACAAGCTCTCAAACAAGCCTGTTTCTGCCTATGCCTCGGGCAGTGGAGCCTGGGAAGCCTTGCAGCTATATTCAAAGAGTAATCAATCCATAGGAACACAGCCACAAAAGAGAAAAAGAAAAGTCCTTTTCAGAGCAGGACCCTGTTCCTCACGTTTGCCAATCAAGAGCTTAAGTTGGTACGTTGCTGTGTGTATCTCCAGGTCCTGTGTGCCCCATCCTTTCCTGCAGGGCCCAGACCTTTTCAGATTCAAAAATACCTGTTTTTTTTCTTTTGTCTTTTTCTGTCAGCCCTGCACCCTTTGCACTGGGGCAGTAACTAGCGACCTTTGCTTTTACTCAAGGTTCAGCTGAGCTGGGGGCCTGTTTTTAGTAGTCAGAATTTGTTAATTATTTCCGCAATTGGACTTTGGTTGTGCTCAGCCCCTGCTGCAGTAAAGTCACTTTCCTTTCCCCTCTGGAAAGCAGCCTATGGGGAAGGGGTGCTGACCAACATGGCTTGGGGAACTCATGGTTCTGGGGGTGGGGGGGCTCGCAGCTTGTCCACCTGGTCCAGACTAGGGTACACTGTGTGTCCAGTCACTGATGTGGCCCCAGCAGTTGTTCTATACTGTTTTTGGCTATTTATTCGCTGCTCTGAAGGACAAACTATATCCCATACTTTCTGAGCCGCCATCTTGGCTCCTCTCCTCTCATTGTGGTTTTGATGTGCATTTCCCTAATGGCTAATGAAGTTGAACATTTTTTCATGTGTTTATTGGCCATTTTTATATCTTTTTTGAGAAATGTCAATTCATGTCTTCTGCCCAGTTTTTAGTTGGTTGTTTGTCTTCTTGTTCTTGGAGGATTTCTTTATATATTCTGGATATTAAGTCTTTATCAGGTATGTGGTTTCCAAATATTTTCTCCTATTGTGTAGGTTGTTTTTTAAGTTTCATAATTAAGTCCTTTGATATGCAAAAGTTTTAAATTTTGATGAGGTTCCATTTATTTATCTTTTTCTTTTTTCTTTTGCTTGTGCTTTAGGTATGAAGTCTAAGAAACCATTGCCCAACACAAGGTCCTGAAGATGCATCCTTAATTTTCTTCTAGGAATTTAATATTTCTGATTCTTATATTTAGGTCTTTGATCCATTTGAATGGATCCTTGTATATAGTGGGAAGTAGGGGATCACCTTCATTCTTTTGCATCTGGGCAGCCAGTTTTCCCAGCATCATTTCTTGAAGAGAGTGTTCTTTTCCAATTTGAGTAGAGTTGGCACCCTTGTCAAAAATGCGCTGGCCATAGATGGGAAGATTTATTTCTGAACTCTCAATTCAGTTCTATTGGTCAATATTTTCTTATGTTGACCCACTGTAGGTATTTTGTGTGTTTCTAGGAGTAGGTCCATTTCATCTAGGTTATCCAGTTTGTTAAAGTATAATTATTCATAGTACCCTCTTAGAATTATTTTTTATTTCTTTTGATTGGGAGCAATTTGTCCCTGTTCATCTCTGATTTTAGTTATATGTGCCCTCTTTTTTTTTTGTCAGTCTAGCTAAAGTTAGTTTTATTGCTTTTTTTTATTTTGATGATCCTTTCTTTTGCTTTTTTATTCTCGATTTCATTTATTTTTGCTCCTCCTTTTGTTATTTCCTTCCTTCTGTTTGCTTTTAGTTTAGCTTCATAAACCTTCCATTTACATTTAAAGTCACTGCTCTTAGTGCAAGACTTTCTTTGGCCATTTTGGTATTTTGACTTTAATTGTTACTCCTTTTTTGACCCTCAGTTATTCCATAAATGCCTATTTTCATATTTATTTTATTTTTTGTATTGTACGATTTTTTTCTCATTTATTTCTGAATACATTTTCATAAGTTTTCTTATTGGTTATCATGAGACCAACATTCAGCATCTTAAAATGCAACAGTCAAATTCCTGACTGATACCAACCTGTCTTCAGTGGTATATAAACACACCATTCCTACTCTCTTCTCTGTTCCCCTACTTTTTTGTTCTATGTGTGACAGACTATAACTTTATACATTGTCTGTTCAAAACCATAGATTTATAATTACTCTCTATACTTCTGCATTTTAGAACTTGTAAGATGTAAAGAGTGGAGTTATAGACCCAGAAATATAATGTAATTGTACATAAGTACTGTTGTTTATACTTACCTCGTGGTTACATTTAGCAGAGATCATTCTTTCTTTTATGTCACTTTGATCTGTTGTCTAGTGTCCTTTCCTTTCAGTCTGAAGAATTCCCTTTAGGATTGCTTGTAGGGCAGGTCTAATGGGGATGAATTCCCTCAGCTTTTGTTTTTCTGTAAATGTCTTAATCTCTCTTTCATTTTTCAAAGAAAATCTTGCTGCATGTAAAATTCTTGATTGGTTTACAGTTGGTTTCTGATGAGAAATTGTACAAAATGTTACTGAGATCCCCTTGTGCCTAACATTGCTTTTTTCTTACAGCTTACAGAACACTCTCCTTGTTCTTGACATTGGGCTGTTTTACCTTGTGTCTAGCTGTGATTCTATTTGAGTTTATCCTGTTTGGTGTTTGTTGGTGTATATTCATGTTTTTCATTAAGTTTGGGAAATGTTTTACTATTATTTTTTTGAATATTCCTTCTGCTCCTTTCTTCTCCTTATGGTACTGCCATAATGCCTATACTAGTACGCTTGATGATGTCCCACAAGTCTCTTCCTCTGTTTGCTTTTGAAAATTCTATTTACTTGTGCTCCTCAGCCTGATCATTTCAATTGTCTTGTCTACAAGATCGCTGATTCTTTTTTTTGCCAACTTGAATCCACTATTGAAATGCTCTAGGGAATTTTTAAATTTCAGTTATTGTGATCTTCAAGCCCAGTATTTCTGTTTGGTTCCTATTGAAAAATCTCATGGAGATTCTCATACTATTCATTCATTTTTCTCATATCCTTTAGTTCTTTCACCGTGTTTCCCTTTGTCTTCTTGAGTATACTGAGGGTCTTGTGTGTTTGTGTGTGTGTGTGTGTGCGTGTGTGTGCGCTGCATGGTGGAGTCACATTTCATTCTTTTTCCTTGTGAGTAGCCTGTTATTGCAGCACCATTTGCTGAATTTTTTTGTTGGTTTATTTGTTTTTGTTGGTTTCTTTCTTTTTTTTTTTTTTTTTATTTGAGAGAGGTGAAGTGCATGAGCCAGGAATTGAACACCGGTCTCCTGCATGGCAGGCGAGAATTCTACCACTGAACTACCCTTGTACCCTCTGAGGATCTTTGTTTTTGTATCTTTATCTGATATGTCTTAAGTCTTGTCCTCTTCGTTGATGGTTTCTGGATTTTTAACTTATTCTTTTAGATGTTGTATCATTACCTGTTTCTTGATTTGTCTTATAATCTTTTGTTGCATATTGTACATTTTAATATTTTTAAGATTGACTCTAAGATTTAGTCCCTATCCATTCCTTAAGTTTGTATCCAGATAGTGATGGAGATTTTCTTCAGTGCCAGGTACTAACAAAAAGAAACAAACCATGGGAGAAAGCACCTCTCACAGTCTTGCATATTCGTTCTGCTTTGGTTGGTGGTCTCCTTTGGAACATAGCTGTCCTATGAAGATCAGCCTGCAACACATGTGAAGGGCAAGTTTTTCTGTTTTATCTGAGTCTCCGTGGAGTCATGGAGCGTGCTTCTTTCCTGGGCTTGTATTTGCTAGTGGCCTTTGGAATTCCCCTGTTTATAGTTTACATGTGTTCAAATGCTCCCTCTATCCCTTTGAAATAGGCTTCCACTCCTTCCTGGGTAGTTTGATGTAGTACTGTGTAGGTAGTTCTTTACCCCAGACTTCTCAAACTTAGTTGTTGCTTCCACTGCTTTAGTTCTGTGCAAGCTGCTGTCTGTGCCTTTAGGGTAAGTTTCTGAGACAAATTTCCTTTTTCAGGCTTTCAGACTTCTATGGGATAAATAAGCACTAACGTATTGGCATCTTTAGATATACCTAAGAATTACTGTATTCCCTCAGGAATAGGACCATCCACCCACAGTGGGAGCACAGGCTGGCTCCACACTGAATTGACGAAGGGGTTCAAGGAGGAACTAGCAAGGACACCATGAGGTTCTCTTACTGTTTTTCAGGGTTTTTTTTTTTTTTTATATATATATATAAATATTTTTTTTTGTAAAAACTTAACATACAAACAAACAGAAACATTCTGACATACAAACATTCCATACATGGTGTACAATCAGTTGCTCACAGTATCATCACATAGTTGTTTATGCATCACCATGATCATTTTTTTTAACATTGCATCACTCCAGCAAAAGAAAAAAGGAAAAGGAAAAAGCTCATAATACCATATCTCTTACCCCTCCTTCTCACTGACCACTAGTATTTCAATCTATTCAATTTATTTTAACCTTTGTTCCCCCTATTATTTATTTTTTTCCATATTTTTTATTCATTTGTCCATACCCTAGATAAAAGGAGTATCAGACACAAGGTTTTCACAATCACACAGTAACATTGTAAATCCTTTATCTTCATACAGTCTTCTTCAAGAAACAAGGCTACTGAAACACAGCTCTACAGTTTCAGGTACTTCCCTTTAGCCACTCAATACACCATAAACTGAAAAGGTATATCTATATAATGTGTAAGAATAATCAGGCTGCTTTTTTTCTTGATTTGTTAGTTTTCCCATTACTGCAGTTCTTTAACTGTTTTCTGGAACTTTGAGGGATATGGCTGTACCAGGTTTTGCTAGCTGTTCAAAGATTCTGTGGGAGGATGGCATCCTGCATCATTTTACACTGCCATCTTTGTCATCTGGAAGTCTAGGGCAGTTTTTGGTTTACTGAAATATTGTATGGAAAGCACAGAGTTCCCATATACTCATTTGCCACTGCCACAAAGTTTTTCCTATTATTAACATCTTGCATTAGTATGGTACATTTGTTACGATTGATGAACTAATCAATAATGTTATTAAAGTCCATAGTTTACATTAGGGTTCACTCTTTATGCTGTACAGTTCTATGGATTTTGAGAAATTCATAATGTATATCCATCCTTACAGTGACATACAGGGTATTTTTACTGTCCTAATAATGTACTTTTGCTCCATCTATTTATCCCCTCTACCCCACAGCTGTGGCATCATTGATCTTTTTTATTGTCTATGTAGCTTTGCTTTTTCCAGAATGTCATATAGTTGGAATTAAATAGTATTTAACCTTTTCAGATTGGATTTTTTTCACTTGACATCATGCATTCCAGCTTTCTCCATTTCTTTTGGTGGCTCATATCTTTTTGACAAATTGTATTAAATTCCAGGGCATGGATATACCCCATTTTGTTTATCTACATGTTGGTTGCTTCCAAGTTTTGGCAATTATAAATAAACCTGCTATAAACATTCATGTGCTTGTTTTTGCATGGACATAAGTTTTCATCTCATTTGGATAAATATCTTGGAGTGTTATTGCTGCATTGTATAGTAAGTCTATACTTAGGTTTATGGGAAACTGCCTGTCTTCTAAAGTGGTCTTACTATTTTCCGTTCCCACCAGCAGTGCATGAGAATTCCTTTTACTCCATATCCTTACCGGCTATTGTTGTCAGTATTTAGTATTTTAGCAATTTAATAAGTGTATAATAATATCTTGTTTTAATTTGCAAGTCCTTAGTGACATGATGTTGAACATTGTTTTTATTCAGTTGTCTTTAAGAATTGAGACTATTGATTACAGTTCAGCAGTTTCATGTATTTCTCTCTAGCTACTCCAAAACTACAAAAACTGAAAAGGGATATATATAAAGTGCATAAGAATAACCTCCAGAATGACCTCTTGATTCTGTTTGAACTCTCTCAGCCACTGAAATTTTAGCTTCATTTCTCTTCCCCATTTTGGTCAAGAAGTATTTCTCAATCCCATGATGCCAGGACCAGGCTCTTCCCTGGGAGTCATATCTCACGATGCCAGGGATTTTTACACCCCTGGGAGTCATGTCCATGTAGCGGGGAGGGCAGTGAATTCACCTAAAGAGTTGTCTTAGAGAGAGAATGCCTCTTACCTTTGAAAAAATTGAGGCAATTGTTCTGTACAGTGTATTACTTTCTATGTTTGTTTTATTGCTTCCTCATGATGTCATTAACTTTTTCCTTTATCTTCTTTTGTTTCCTGAAAACTGAAGTCTTTCAGGTTAACTTTAGTTTTTAAAAATTTAATTGTAGTAACATAAATATAACATCAAAATACCATATTAACCATTTTTAAGTTTACAATTTAGTGGTATTAATTTCTTTTACAAAGTAAAAAAATTATTAATTACATCATCACCATCCATTACCCAATTTTTCCCTTCACTCCAAGCAGAAATTATCTGTTGATCAATAACTCTCCAATACCCCATCCCCAGTTTAACATTTTAATAAGAATACTCTATAGGTAATGCTGAATACTGCATATCACACCACATGAGGTTCCATGTAATGATAAATGGGTTCATTTTTGTTTTAATTTTGACTGTGGTGGTGTAGTAAAATTAGTGTCAATTTATAAATCACTTTTTTTCTTTGCTTGCCTTTTTTTACTCAGCTCTTTTGAAGTTGAAAAAAAGTTGCCATTTCAAAGCTCCACTGTATTACTGTATCTTCTTACAGATCTGAATAAAAGGACTTTGAGAATTTTTAAATGAGGAAAGTGTATGTAAATCACTGTCACCATTATACCCAGTTAGAACTGACATTTAGTGCTTGAATTCTTGGCAAAGGTCTAGAGAATTTAGCTTTTCATATACTGTGACTTTTAATTCCTTACACTAATGTACTTAATTTCCACAGAATTGAACTATACAGCTTCAAGCAATTATTAACCAACTTAAAAAAGTCCTTTTTTTAAATTTTTATTTATTTTTGTTATTAATTACTGGTTAATCCTTTTTTATATATTCTGTTAATCTTAACATGGTTGTCCTCATGAAGCAAATCAGTGGAAAATATTGTTAAAATGTGTATGAGGGTAACTGTTATCTTTGGCGGGGGAGATGAGGATTAAATTGGTGACCTACCATTGTGAGAGTACTTTTTCATGGGCTGGTATCTATATTCATTCTTACTTTTTTCCTCTAGTTATGTTTGGACACCTGTGTTCATACACTGTTGGAATTATAATATACATGGTTTAGTTTAAATGAGTTCAGTTTAAAATTACTTTGCACAATTTGTGCCATTTCACTTTTTTATTAGTTCATTTAGCATATATTTATTGGACACCTTCTGTGTACTAGGCATTGTTCTAAGTACTTGAGAAACATCAATGATAAAAAAACCCCCAAAATTCCTGCCCTCATGGAGCTTATATTTTCGAATTTTTATCTGTTTATGATTGTGGTGTATCCAAATCTTTGCCTTGCCTGTTTTTTATTGTCTGCATCCCTGAATTATTCAAAGCCATTTATGTCTACAATTCATTTACCTTTGCTTTGCTAGGTATATAGAGATATTTCCAAGCAGAAAGAATGAAGTTCGAACACATGTTGGTTCTCATAAAGGAAAGAAAATGGCATCATCTCCTACTGCTAAATACATAACTGAGCCAGAAATGGTCTTTGAAGAACATGAAACAAATGACGATATTCGACCCATGACAGCTTTTGAAAGTGAGAAGGAGATAGGTAAGAACCTTTCTCTTCTTGAGATTCATGGGTATCTATCACATGTTTTGATTTCTGTTAAAAACTTTTTTAAATGACTATACATGTGTAATTGTAAGATCATGAGAAAAGGGAATTGAATTGAAAATAAACTTAATATGCATTAAAGTAGTTTAATATATATAGAAAGAATATTTCACTGGGTTTTTTTTTTTACATGGGCAGGCACCAGGAATCGAACCCGGGTCCTCGGGCACAGCAGGCAAGTGTTCTTACCTGCTGAGCCACCGTGGCCCGCCCTCACTGGGTTTTTATTTAATCATTTTTATAGATCATTAAAAGCTGAGTAATAACAGGCATAATAATATGAGGTGAAATGTGAACATTTTAACTAAGCTGGGAAAAGATTTGGGTACAGAGCAAAAATATTGACTGAAGTAAGAGTTTTTGTTTTCCTATGGAAATAGTTCCTTTGATTCTTAGAGCAACATTTAAAACTTTTGAAATTTGATAAAATCACTTTTTACTGTTGACCTGGGATTATCCTGTTAGCATATTCTCTTTTTTAGTGCCTATAACTCAGAATGTTTATCTTGCCTTTATAGTTTCATTCATAATCATTTCAAATTTTCTCTGCTGTTAAATTTTCTGTGGTGGTAATGGTTTAAATCACTAAATGTTTTTGCATGTTCAGGTGATACTTGTTAGATCTTTATGACCTTTAAAGCCACTTTTCTCTGCTGGTTCAAGAGGATAGAAGGTTTTGATATAAAGGTCATATACCTAATTATATGTTGTTGACAATGTTTTTTGTTCTGCCTCTCAGAATTGCCTAAGGAGATGTCAGAAAAGCTACCAGAGGCTGTTGATTTTGGAACTATGCCTTCATTACATTTTGTCCACATGAGAGGATTGCCTTTCCAAGCCAATGCCCAAGACATTATCAATGTGTGTGGCAGTAAGATATTATCCAATATCAGTAGGTTGGAGAAAGGTTCTAGAATTGAACCTCTATTAATTTGGGGAAAGTAGAGAAGAAAATATTTTGTGACTATTGATAAAATCTGTGTGGTTCCAGAGGATTGTTTCATTTTCTGTAGCTTAAAAATGTGGGATTTTATTACATTTTTATTACATCTTAAGATCAAGAAAAATAGGACTCTAAAGATGTGAAATAATAGTGTAGGTTTAGTATTCAAAGTAAGGAAGTTGTTAGAATAAGTTCAACTGATTTTTTTTTTTTTTTAACATGGGCAGGCACTGGGAATCGAACCCGGGTCCTCTGGCATTGCAGGCAAGCATTCCTGCCTGCTGAGCCACCGTGGCCTGCCCTCAACTGATTTTTTAAATGTAATTTTTTCTCTTTAATTTGTTTTTATTGTGGTAACGTGTGTATGTATAATATAAATATGTTTCAATATATAAAATTATATATAAAATTTGTCATTTTAACCAATTTTAAGTGTACAGTTGAGTAGCATTAATTAAATTTACAATGTAGTGCCATCATCAGCACCATCCATTACCAAAACTCTTTCATCACTCAAAACAGAATCTCTACCTAGTAAGCAGTAACTCTCCATTCCTCATCCTCCCAGTCTCTGGTCTACTAAAATCTATCTACTTTCTCTATGAATTTGTTTACTCTAGATATGTCATATATGTGGAATCGTAGTATTTGTGCCTTTTGGGGGGCTGTTATCAATTAGCATAATTTTCCAAGACTTCTCTATCTAATATATCAGAATATCTTTCCTTTTGATGGCTAAAGAATATTCCATTATGTGTATGTGTCATGTTTTGTTCATTCATGTGTCTGTTGATGGACACCTGGATTGTTTCTACCTGTTGCCTGTTGTGATTAATACTTTATAAACAATGGTGTGCATGTATCTGTTTGAGAACATGTTTTCACTGTCTGTATATATGGAAGTGGAATTGCTGAGTCATATGGTAATTCTTTGTGTAGCTTTTGAGGAGCTGCCAACGTTTTCCACAGTAGCAGAACTATTTTACATTTCCACCAACAAAGCATGAGAGTTAAAATTTTTCCACATCCTTGCCAACATTTATTTTCTATTTATTTATTTATTTTTAATTTGCATATGGGCAGGAGGCACCAGGGATCGAACTCCAGACCTCCAGCACGGCAGGTCGGAGCTCTGCCTGCTGAGCCACGGCAGCCGCCCTGTTTTCTATTTTTTTAAATAGCGATTTTTATGGGAGTGAGTTAGGATGTCATTGTGTTTTTTTTCGGGGGTGCATGGTCCGGGAATCGAGCCTGGGTATCCCGCATGAAAGGCGAGCATTCTACCACTGAGCCACCTGTGCACCCTTCATTGTGATTTTGATTTGCATTTCTCTGATGGCTGATAACGTTGAACATCTTTTCATGTTCTTATTGGCCACTTACATGTTTTCCTTGGAGAAAGAGTGGAAGTGTATGTGATGGACAAACGGAGGATGTGTGTAGGAGGAATAATAAAAGTGGACCTTGGTTTAAAAAAAGTTTGAGAACCATCTGTCTAGTGACTGTATTTATAATTTTTAGTTCTCTGTTAATAAATATTAGAATTGTAATCTGGATTTCTGGGAAAACCAGAGAAGCCAGAATAGATGGTTCATCTATAATTACTTTACTGATGAAGTCAGAGATTTCCTAAAAATAAATTTACTAGGGGTGTGAATCAAAGTCTGAGGTGAAAGTGCAGGGCCACCAGACTACTAGAAAGTGGGCCTGATTTTGTTATGTTCCTTTTGGCTTCCTTCCTTTGTTTAGTTTTTTGCTCCACTGAAGCCTGTTAGAATCACCATGGAGTACAGTTCCAGTGGGAAGGCTACTGGAGAAGCTGATGTGCACTTCGATACCCATGAGGATGCTGTTGCAGCTATGCTGAAGGATCGATCTCATGTTCGTAAGTGCTGCTCTGGGTTTTCTGGTTGCTTTTGATATCTGGCTTTGATTACAAGTGTTATACCCTGTTTTGGGGTTTGCTTAGAATTTTTCCTTAGATAGATTATACTCTTATAATAATACTAAATTATATTTTAAAAGAATAAGGTACTGTATTATAATGAAGAACATTTTATATATCTGTTGATTATTCTGTATATTTCTGTCCAGAGTTGGGTAGGTTTTCTTTTTATTTTCCTTCTCTTTTTCTTTTTTTTAATTATAGAAAGTAAAAGAGCAAAGAGTTTGAGTTGCTATCTGGATTATGAAAAAAAAAAGTATCTGATCCAGTATTTGCTGCCTTTCCCACTTTTTAAAAATTAATGTTTTTTTGTTTGTTTGTTTTCGTCCTCAGATCATAGGTATATTGAACTGTTCCTAAATTCGTGTCCAAAGGGAAAATAAAGATTTACATGAACTGCAAATAATAAGGTAAATTTAAAAGTTGCAAATGTGAAAATTATTTCCAATTGCTAAATTACTGATCATTAATTCAGTAATTTGTCATTAACTCAGTAATTTGTAATTATGGTGGAAACCATTCTCCTTTTAATAAAGATCAAAGTAATGATAATGGAAGCATCAATATAAGAAATGAAAACTCATCTAGGAAATAGAACTTAGTATGATTGTACAGTGGCATAGCGCATTATCCCCATAAAGAATCTTTTTGCATCATTCCCAAAACTCATCATGTTGTGTACCTAACAATCTTTTCACCTTTAGAAGGTGTAAATCAAAGTAATACTGTAAATCTAACCTCGCATTAACTTTTATTCCCACTGAAATTTAAATACCACATTTCCTCAGTTCCTCATTCAAAGATATTTTTATTTTTATTTTTTTGTTCCCCCTATTATTTATTTATTTTTAATCCTTATGTTTTACTCATCTGTCCATAAGGTAGATAAAAGAAGCATCAGACACGAGGGTTTCACAATCACACAGTCACATCACAAAAGCTGTATCATTATACAATGATCTTCAAGAAACATGGCTACTGGAACACAGCTCTACATTTTCAGGCATTTCCCTCCAGCCTCTCTGTTAAACCTTAACTAAAAAGGTGATATCTATTTAATATGTAAGAATAACCTCCAGGATAACCTCAACTTTGTTTGGAATCTCTCAGCCATTGACACTTAATTTTGTCTCATTTCTCTCTTCCCCCTTTCAGTTGAGAAGGTTTTCTCAATTCCTTGCTGCTCAGTCTCAGCTCATTCTAGTATTTTGGTCCCACATTGCCAGGAAGGTTTACACCCCTGGAGTCATGTCCCATGTAGAGAGGGGGAGGGCAGTGAGTTTGCTTGTCATGTTGGCTGAGAGACAGAGGCCACATCTGAGCAACAAAAGAGGTTCTCCTGGGGGTGACTCTTAGTCAAAGATATTTTTAAAATGTTTAAAATGATATGTCTGAAAACAGGGAGTGTCATTCATATGCACACTTAATGTTTCATTGTTTTTTTTTGTAAATGGTGTTTTGAAAATGGTGGCTGTGTTATGAATTACATGGTTCCATGGTGTTAGCCTTTCTTTGACAAATTTCCTAAATATGTCTTGACATCCCTTCCCTTGACTAAATGTTAAATGATATCTTTTTTCCCCATAAAGTCTTTAAATATGTTGTATTGTCATTGTTTTACGTATAGTGGTACATTTTTTTTCTGAGACTGTAGTGATTTCTTGAAAACATATGGGACATTATTCCATTGCTATGGTAAGGTTAGGCTATTTTTGGATATAACATCCCACAACCTTGTAGTGCTTAATATTTATATTAATTAAAATCTTTGTATTTTGTGCTCAACTCTGAAAATCTGTTCTCTTAATACCAAAGATGCAAGCCCTAATGCCTAACTTGTTTTCCTTGCCCTGATTTGTCAGGTAACTTGCACTAAGTCAGAAAATAAAAAAATCTGATTTTGTTACTTTAAATGGTATGGAAGCATTACTTTTCATTTTGAGTAAAAACTTTTTCTTGTGTTTTATTTCAGGATGAAGCAAGAAGCATTTCATTTGCACATCTTTCTTGAACATGGGATACAAAGTTCCAGTTTATTAGCAGCAACTGCTAGAGAATGGATTTTGGGGGTTTGGGTTAATTGCTTCTAAAAAAAATTTCATAGTGGACTGTTTAGAAAGAGAGAGGAGAGATTGGGTTTGAGATTACGGAATAAACTACAATTTTTTGCTTAAACTGTCCAGGATCTGATTTAAAAATCCTGATCTTTATTTTATATGACCAGACAATTTTTCATAGAGGATATGGTGTCCAGTATAAAGACTACATATTTTTATTCAGCACTGATCTTTGAAACTTTCCTTACAGTTTTAAAACAATCAATTCAAGGTTTTGTTCTTTGCCTCTGAATTGAGAGATTTAATGTAAAACTCTTGGTTTTGAAGGTTCTCATGAAATAAAATGGTGATTGATTTTAACCATGCCCTCACCAAAGCAAGGAAAGTTTCCAGGCCTTTGAACCAGTGTGATTTGGGAGGGTGGTTTTTAAATGTAATTGATTACTTACATAAGAGTAAGAATTAAAAAACAAAATAAAACAAACAAAAAAATTCCCACAGGTTAATTGGTGTAAACAATCTGGTAGAACTTTATGTTTCTAGAGATGTTTTGCCTTCCTTCCCCTTAGGGGTATCTATTTAATGAGGGAATTCTAGTAAAAAAAATTGTTTGAACTTCTCCCTTCCCCTTTTTAATTTGGTTTTGGGTAAATCTTGAGGGTAATTGTTGGTCCCGAAATTGAGGTGGCATGTCGGAACAGTCCAGACTGGTAAGGACTTTAATGGCTTCACTTGAATTTAAACCAGCTCTAGGTAGGATAAATTATGTCTCCTCATTTGCTTTTTCAGTGGGGTAGCACATCATATATTTTAGAACAGTTAGGGGTGCCTTGCTTAAATAAAAATAGCATTTAATGTATAATTGTGTGAAGGATTTTTGGATAAAGCTGTACTTCTGTCACGTGTTGGCAGTACTTTCTGCTTTAATATTAAACAGCTTGTTATTTAAGTATTGGGTCAAAATGGCTGGCTTCAAAATGTAGTCATTAATAAACTAACTTTATCTGCGCCTGTCTAGGAGAATTAAAGTCCTGTATACTTTCTTTGCTTTGTTGCTGTTCTCAGGGTGACGACCGCCATGTAGTTACCAGGAGATGAAATTCTAGTTCTTAAAAACAAATTAGTTCAGATTTCTGAGAGATCTGGAAGAGAGATTTTCTTCTCTCACATGATACGTAACCAACTTTGATACCAGCTAAGATAAGAAATCATTGTACTGTAAGTAGTCAATAAATGAAGGCTTGTTTCAGGCTGAAGATTACCTAAGAGTATTTATTATTGGAGTGTGTGAATCAACTGAATATATTTTTATTACATCAACTCCTGATATATTTGATATAAGAAGAAATGGTTAATTTTTAGCTGTGCTTGTTATTATCATCCTGTAAGAACATGATTTAATCAACTCTTTGACGTCTCCACTGGTACTACTTAGATGATAGTGTGTTCATGTGTGGTTGAGTGTGCTGAGTTTTGGGAACTGCTGCTTGTAGTTGCCTGTGTCTATTAGAAAATAATTTTTTTCCTCTCTCCCCTGAGTAGTGGGTATTTATCTACTGTGGGAAAAATCTGTAGTGTCCCTTGGATTGGGGTTGGTAAGGACTTAATTTGCAATGACTTTTCAACTCATTTTCTCTGGGAAAAGAATAAGAACAAAGGCATTAAAATGCTTTGTGATAGGTAAGCTTGAAGAGATGCAATTCATGACACAATCATGGCTGAATTCTCAGTACAAAAGGTGCCTGGTTCCTGGGAAATTTTCTTAGGAATTCATACACTTTAGTCTACTCCCTTTCCTTAGTTACTGTTCATAACTTAGGCTAGTAAGTGAATGATTTCTACCAAATCAGGGGATACATTTCTCTCTTCCTAAATTTGACAAAACCGAGTTATGCATCACCATTTGCTATTGTTGGAAGAAATGACAGTGAATTTTCGTTTTTCTGTTTGGGTCCCTTTTGTTTTATTATAATCTCTTGTGGTAAAGCTATCCAAAAGGATGGCATGGGTTAAAAGTGGGACTGTTTAACACAGTGAACCCTGTTATGCATGATGACTGTGATTAATAGTACAAATATAAGAATGTTCTTTTATGAACTAGAATCACTATTGCAAGGAGTTAGTGATGAGTGGAGTATGGAGGTAATGTACCTATGCAAACTATGAACTATAGTTAACAGCGATATTTAAATAATCTCTCATCTTTTGCACCAAATGTACCCCATCAGTGCTAAGTGTCAAAATAAGGGGGATAAAGGAATGGGGTTTTTCTTCTTGGAGTAATGAAAATGTTCGAAAATTGTGGTGATGAATGCACAATTCTGTGATGATACTGTGAGGCATTGATTGTACACTTTGGATGGATTGTATGGTGTATGAATATATCTCAATAAAACTGCTTTAAAAAAATAAGAATGTTGGGGTGGGTGTCTAAGGCCAGGGTACCATGCTGCTTTGGCCCACCTGCTTCCCGAGGAACTGCAAGGGAGAACTCTACTGTAAAGTATGTAGGTAGTGAGGAAGAAATTGCTTAAGATTTTAAGCCAATCTAATGTACTTACTGATATCAGAGTGAAGCAGAAACAGGAAGCCAAATGCTTCTGCCAGGTGGATGGGAGACGGAGTCTCTTTGGGGCAGAAGCTAAGTCCCTCTCGCTACCTCTGCCATGTAGGGAGGAAGAAGCAAAAGAAAGCTACCTCCGTGTAGGTGACAATTTGCAGCGATGACTGCTTATTAGTAAACTTGCCTTATTATTAAGTGTCTTCTGCCCTAAATAATCTTTAGCAGATTGCTGTTTGGAGATTTTTTTTTCTAGGTTATAGTCCATTCCTTTTGTAATTTAAGATTGTTTCCCTTAAAATACATGAAAGGATTCACATTTAATAGCTAGTGTATTTACAGACAGCAGAGGCAGGCTCAAGATTCAGGGGCTTTGAAAACAATCATGCTCTAATGTAGAAATATATTTTCCCCTTGAATTTAGCAGATTTGAAAATAATCTGAAGTCGGTAGGAAGGGGATATAGGAAGGTTTAGTCTGGTTTTTAAGCCTTGATGTGAAAATAAAAAATAGTGGAGTAATTTTAAAAAAGTTTTAGTTTTTGAAGGAGATAAAATTCAAGAGATAGAATGGAATATACAGCAAACAGTCTCCCTCCCACCCTATACTTAAGCCATTCAATTCCACTTTTCAAATAACACATCAGTTTTTAATGCAGACTTCCAGAGGTATATAGTGTGTGTGTATATATATATATATATGTTTATATATAAGTAAATATTAATACACATTTTATTTTTTGAATATAAATTATAGCATACTGTACATACTGTTCTGTACTTTGTTTTCTCACATAATATATCCTAAAGATCATTCCATATAATTATAGAAAATCTTTCCTCATTTTTTATGATTGTACAGTATGGGTATATGTAATTTCACCTATACCTTAATTATGAACATGTAATTCTTTCCTATCTTTTGTTATTTTAATGCTGAACAGAATTACCTTGTATAAACTTACATTCCATTTTGTACATACATAAATTTCTCTGTAGGATCAATTCACTGAGGCAAAGCGTACACTTAGAATTTATATCTAAAATTAAATTTATACCTAAAATTGTTACACAGCCTTCCGTGGTTTGCACCGGCAATGCGAGTGCCCATTTCCCCATAGCGTCACTGATATGGCATTATCAGTCTATTCTTTGCCAATCTGATAATAAAGCACAACCTTAGTAAACCAATGATATTCTCTTAAGGTGGCATTTTTTCCCCATGTTTAAGAGTTGGGATTTCCTTTCTGTGAACTGTTTTAATATCCTCTGCTCATTTTTCTTTGCTTTTTAAAAAAATTTATTATGGAAAATTTTAAAGATAAAAATAGAATAGTTGTTAAATTTCCCATATAACCATCAACAATTAGGAAATTATTGTCAATCTTGTTTCATCTATCTCCCTATCCACTTACCTCCCATTAATATTTAAAGCAAATCCCAGACATAGCATCATTTTTATCTGCAAATACTTTGCTATGCATCTTTAAAAACAAGATTGAAAAATATTATTCCTTAAAATATTATAACCAAATACCAATTACTTGAAATGCCTGTTTTGCTTGTTTGTTTATTTGAAATAGGATCCAAACACATTGCAACTGATTACACTCTATTCATATATTCCCTTGCAACATTTTATTGTAAAAAGTTTCAGGCCTATCTACCATCTAGATTTTGTAATTAACATTTTTCAGTATTTATCACATCTGCTCATCAATCCATCCATTTTTTAATTTTATAGTAGGTTGCAGATCTTAAGCTTTTCAGCATACATATTTACCATTTTTTTTCCTTAAGATAAAATTTACAGTGAGGCGAACAAATCTCAAATGTACTGTTCAATGAATTTTGACGTACAACTGTGTAAGCCAAGCTATAGAACACTGCAATCACATAAAAAATTTCTTCATCCTGTCAGTTTCCTGCACTTCTTTGTTTTCCTCCCCTGCTCTGGCTGGCAACCAGTTAGGATTTTGTTCACCAGATTAATTTGGCCTATTTTAGAACTTCATATGAATGGAGTGAATCATATAGTATGTATTCTTCTGTAAGATTTGTTTCACTCGGCATGTTTTGAGATTCATCCATGTTTCAGCTATTATTCCTTTTCATTGCTGAGTAATGTTCCATTGTATGAAGATGTCTGTTTAACCTTTCAGCTGTTTCCAGTTTTTGGTTATTATGAATAAAGCTGCTATGAATATCTGTGCAAGCTTTTTTGTGGACATAAATTTTAGTTTCTTTTGGGTAAATACTTTGGAGTGGAATATCCTGACTTTATAGGGTTGGTGTAGCAAAGTGTTTGCTCTATTGTACACCCTCACCCCACCCCCCAGAAACTTGGCAGTCCCAGTAGGTCCACATCCTCAACAACGTTTGGTGTTGTCATTCTTTAGCCATTCTCTATGTACTGGTATCTTGGTATTATTTTTAGATTGTGGTAACATACAACATTTCCCGTTTTAACCACTTCAGTGGTGAACAACCACAATGTTGTGCTACCATAACCACCGTCCATTACCAAAACTTTTTCATCTATTGTATCTACAGAAACTCTACTTATTAAGCATTAACTTCTATTCCCCACCCCACTGGTGGTTACCCTGTACTTTTTCAGTCTTTATTGTGGTTTTAATTTGTACTTCCCTGACAATCACTTTTTCATGTGCTTATTGACCATTCAAACATGCCCGAAATGCTTGTTTCTTACTTCTTTTGGTTTGTTTCCCTTTCCATTTCTTTTTCCTTGTGTGGGTTTTTTTTTTTTTTTAAAGAAATAAGATTAACATGAATAGTTGACCAAAGTCTGGATTTTGCTGATTGCCTCAGTGATGGTGTTTATTGGCTAATTTTCTCTTGGATTTGGTCTTCCTAATTAATTTGTAGAGGTTCTTTATTCCTGCAGCTAAATAATTCCCACCCAGCGGTTTGTCATCTGTGTTTTTATTTTGCTTATCATGGAAGCAAATTATTTTTGTGTCTGAATCCTTAAATCTCTCTTTACTGGCTTTTGGGGTTCTATGTCAGGATTAAGGTATCCAACAAAATGACTGTGAAGTACCTAGTAATAAGACATTTAGGTCTGTTGCCATGGTAGACTAGAATATGGGTGGACCCCATCAAAACTCCATGAAGGTCAAAAAGGCCAAGATAAATTTAAGTTTTTCAAGTGATTCATAGACTAAATTTGAAAGCTACAGGTGAAATATCACAAATATATTCAAGAGTTGTGGTCCCAAACCATACTTGGTTCTAACAGCAATAGAGAAGAGAGTCTCAGTTTTCTACCACTTGACAGTGATCAAATTAAAGACCATGAACTAGAGAATAGTTATTCAAAATTTCTGAAAGGGTGGTTGTAACTCCATCTATTTCTTGTCCCCTCAAAAAAACAAATGCAGATATTACAGGACTAACAGGAATAAACTATTCATGATAGACCTTGTAACTGAATATGAATATTGTGCCAGAAAGCAGCACTCCAAAATGGTAAGATACTACTGCTCTCTGGAGAAGTTACACTTTCCCCTCCTTCCCTGCCTATATTAAAGAGTTATCTGTTTACTATGTTAAATTACTAATTTAGGCATTTGACATCCTCAGCAATACTTTCAACTGCTCACTGGTTCTATTTTTAAACTGATTTTGCATTTCAAGATAATATGCTGCCTTTGAATAGTTTCTGTCTTTTAACCTAGGTATACAAATTGTTGCTTGTCAGATACTTGGTTTCCAATCTGGTAGATGGACATGCTTACATATTTTTTTAATAGAAAAAGTGTTAAACTGTCCTCAGGAATGTTGAGAATAAAACAGAAGACCTCAGTAGTTGACAGTGTACAAGCCAGCAAATGTCTAGTATCATTAAGATTTGACCTGGGAGAACATTTGGAGATAGATTAGGTTAATTTATTTGAAAGAAGTCTTACCGTATATCAAAACAGGACAAGTTTTACTATATGTCTGAAATAGAAGCCTTTAAAAAGGGCATACATTTTTTGTTGAGCAAACTGAAATGGCTCTGAGAGCTGTTTCGCAATCACCTCGGTGCTCCCTGGAGTCCTTTCACAGAATGGTTAAATTCCCTTTAAGAGCTTCATCATACATTTTTATAATTCAACTATAAATAGTAACTCACAGACCTTCTCATAGTCACCATCAATTTCTGTATTTAAATGAACTTTTAGAATAGTTTGACTTTGAGAAAATTAAAAATAGTACAGAATTCCTGCCTACACCTTAACCTGATTTCCGTCTTGTTGACATCTTAATGTTACCACAATACATTTGTGACAACCAAGGAACCAACATTGGGATGTTGCTATTAACTGAAGTCCACACTTTTTCCAGATTTTATTAAGTTTTTCTCCTAATGTCCTTTTTGTTCCAGGATCCCACATTACATTTTATTTTTTCTAGCAAATCTTTATTTTCCCACTATACATCATAGTTGTCTCTTTTTTAAAGGATAGTTTTATTTTTACACCATACAGAATTTTTGACTTTCACTTCGAAAACCTGGCAATAGACCTCTCCTTAGGTCACGATACATGAAAAGATTGTCTTTTATTCTGGTTTTGACTTTCAGCAATTTAATGACTGATCATTTTACTGAAATCATACAATGATGTAGGTAGTCAGATAATGAGATGCTACTGATAAGGGCCTAAAACAACCATTGGATTAAATTATGCACCCCAATTTCAACGTATTCTAGATCTTGATCTGCATTCCTGTGGGTATGAACACACTAAATATTTCTTGAAGATGTTATTTTTAGGTAAGGTGTGGCCTACCTGAATGTGATTGGATCTTAATCCGTATTACTGGAGTCCTTAAGAGAAAGCCATAGGAAGGAACCAGAATCAGAAGTCAGTGGAACCTTGCAGAGAAAGGAGAGGTCATCGCCATATGAAGGGAAAAGCAAGGAACCATAGGACTGCCGGCCAGCCGGAATGCTACCGACCTCTGGTGGGCAGAAGCAAGCCTTCCTGCTATTCAAAGTGTAGACCAATACATTCTTGTTGTTTAAACCAACCCAATTGTGTAGCAGCCTGGAAAACTGAAATGCATATACCAGGAAACAATTCTGAAATTTTGGGGAAGTGTCTTCCTGATGTCATCAAGAACAGTGTTTTAGTTTGGGACTCCCTAAAACCAAGGTCTAAAACATATGCACAGGCTGAGGTAGTTTATTTAGGTAGTTAATCCCAGGAAGCAGAAGTTAGAGGTTGAGGAGAATGAGAAACAAAGGTGGGAAACTGCTAACTACCTCTGTGGATAATAAGAACTCAATTCTGTGGGAGACCTTCCGAGGAACTTTGTATAATTCTCCTCAGAGATGTTCTAGTGAAGGACAAGGGGGCTGAGGGCACCTATCCACTAATACCTACCTCCCCTGGTAGGGGTTGCCCCTTGAGGCACATTTTTTTTTTTTTTTTTACTTTTTTTTATTGTACAGTATAACATATATACAAAGCAAAGAAATAAAAAAGCAATCGTTTTCAAGGCACTCTTCAACAAGTAGTTACAGGTCAGATCCCCGAGTTTGTCATGGGCTACCATACGATCCTCTGAGATTTTTCCTTCTAGCTGCTCCAGAATATAGGAGGCTAGAGGGCTTAAATATTTTTTTTATCATCAGAATCAACTACTTTTCCTTCCTTTTCTTGTGAAAAATAACATACAAAAAAAGCAATTAATTTCAAAGCACAGCACCACAATTAGTTGTAGAACATATTTCAGAGTTTCACATGGGTTACAAATCCACAATTTTAGGTTTTTACTTCTAGCTGCTCTAAGATACTGGCGACTAAAGGAGATATCAATTTAATGATTCAGCATTCATATTCATTTGTTAAATATAATCTTCACTGTATTACTCCACCATCACCTTTGATCTTCCATCCCTCTCTTCAGGGGTGTTTGGGTATGGCCATTTTAACTTTTTCATATTGGAAGGGTCTGTCACTAATATGGGGGTAGGGAGATGGAACCATCTGATGTTCTGGAGAGGCTGGGTCCCCTTCAGGCACTTTTTAAAAAATTTTTAATTATGATACATAACCACATACAAACAAACATTCTTATATGATCATTCTGTTCTTGTTATATAATCAATAACATTATCATCACATAGTTGTATATTCATCATCATGATCATTTCTTAGAACACCTGCATCAATTCAGAAAAAAGCAATTAAAACAAAAAAAATTCATACACACCATACCCTTTACCCCTTCAATCACCAGCATTTCAATCTAAATTTAACATTCCCACATTACATTTAGATTAACCTTAGATGTTTTTTATGACTTCAATTTCTCAGGTTTTCCTTATTTCTGATGAACTTGACAGTTTTAAAGCATACTACTGGTCAAAGAATGAGAAAAAGCATAAAATATTAAAGGGGAAAAAAAAGAATCAACAAACTAGGCTAGACTTACTGTGTTTTATTTGTCCCTACAAGTCTTAAACCTTGGCTTCACCAAGTAACAGGTGAGACTTCTAGAGTAACAACTCTTAGGCTGCAAGCCTTTCCAGGAGACAGAATTTAATCAAACACCATGGTTCCAGGATGTTTCCACCCCAGAATTCTAAACCAGTCACAGAACTGTATCTTCTTAGGTCTTAATTAAATAAAAAAGTATGATACACGTAACATAATCAAAATAGTGCATTACATCTCTTTCATTCCCTTGACGAATGTGCTTCCCTCCTTTCTCCCAAGGGTTTGTAACCAAGATGTCTTGAGTGTTCTTTCTAAGAAACCTGTCTACCAGCAGCTGTACTCCTTGGCTTAGAACATAATGGATTTTTTTTAAACAAGAAACAATACCTATTTCTGAGATAATTGTTCTCAGTCATGAATAAATTAAGTTTATTTTATTTTAAACCTAACCTAGCTTTGCTTTCATCAATACTTCCTATTTGAAGAAGTCAAATCCTAACTTTAAAACTTACAATTTCTGTTATTACTTGGGAGGAGAATGGGATTGGGAAAGAAAGTTGTCTTGTTCTGTGGTAGGAGATTCTGAGAAGGGCAGATACTTACTTTCCAAATCATTAGAGGAAAAAATATTCCTCTTTGATCTGATAATGAAGTCATTTGTAAGCCAATACCAGAATCCTTTTGGTTCTGACACAGTATAACATTGTTTTAAGTACATTCAAAATTTATATTACTCTCTAATTTCTCTTTTCCCTGAGTTTGGGTTCACAGTTTGGTAGAAATAACTTAAAGAGGTAGTTAGGAGTGAAGAGGAAAAAATGTTTATGTCTAGCAGCATCTGGGAAAACACATAACATCTGTCATTTTGATCTCAGTTAATATTTATCTTTCCCCCGTGAATCTTAACATGTAGTAGAGATGATCATTTTCCTTTTTAATCTGCTTGGGCTCCCCTTATATCTATCCCCATATTATCGCTATTCATAAAAATGAGTAATAGCCCTTACAAAGATATGCTATACAAGAAACCCTTCAGAGTGGGGTATTTAGATTTTGAAGAGAAAGGCATGACTGAGTAACTTTTATTCATATAGTCATTAGGGAAAAAGCAAAATTTCCAGCACCACCAACCCCTGCCTTCTCTCCTTGGACCTGATGTCTCTAAATGATTACTCTCATCAACTGTTCAGTTGATTCTAAGGCCTGGGCTCTTAGGGGATCCTGACATCTAACACAGGTAGAGACTGGCGCTGCATAAAAACTTTGGTCCATCTCTTGTCCTCTTGTCTTATGGTGGGCTGGTGCAATACTGCTTCATCAGATGCTTGTGACAAGGATTGCAGACTCGCTCAGGCTTGATACTTGAAGGAAGAGGCAGTTCGTTTGTTGAACAAGCATTACAGAAGGTTCCTTTGCAGTTCTTACACATATTCTACAAGGAGAATAAGAAGTTAGGCTGAGGAAAAGAAGAGGAGCAAGGGACAAAGATGCATGGAATATAAAAGTCCAAATACGGTAAATGCTTGATGCCCATTCAAGTACTGTCTGAATGTTTACTATTTGTTAGATGGTATCTCACTAAACACAGTACTAGCCTACAAAGAAGCTTATAGTTTAGCTTTTTTAGTTTTGAATGAAGAAGGAGTGTCACAAAATTCAAAAGAACAGATAATACAGAATTATTCATCTTTGTAAAACACTACATGTTTCTGTTTCCTATATTCACTTTTAGATTGGGCTACTTCTAAAATTAGGCTGCAAGTACGTAAGCATACTCCAAAAACAGGCAGTAACCAAACAATGGATTGGGTGAATAGCCTGGGATTTAAAAAAAATACTGCATATGAACTCGGTATAATTCCTAATACACTGATGTGCTTCAGGCTTTCCTGTGACGCTCAATAAGCACATCCGTTAGGGTGTCAGTGCAGCAGAAGCACAGCTTCTAGTATCCCATTTATAGGGAAACTGGACTCTCAAACACTTTGAATCTATAATGGCCACGAGCTGGGACAGCATGTCAATCACAGTGGCAGGGTCACAGACAAGATTGTGATAGGATAGCACATACATAGTTTCAAGGGATTCTATAAGACTGAAGAATAATTTCCCCTGTGAAATGCTACTTTCATCCCAAGCAATTCATCTTCCTGAGGGTGCAGTGGAAGTAGGGGGTCACTCCAGGAGGAATTTTCCTTTAACACTGAAGTCAGTTTGCATGGCTTCAAAGGGAAAAGCTGGAATTCGATGAGAGGCTTCCTCCGATTTAGAAGATATTTCTGTAATTACACCTTCCTATTCTATAAAGGTAGTTTATTAGTTATCTAACTGCTAATTAAGAGTAGGTCATCTTATAGTTTTGTAAAAATTCAGAAAGATCACAAATGGTGGTGTGTGTATGCAGTATTCCAGAATTTGGGCATATTTCCTGTTTCTGTTTCCAGGACCTGTTTCTTATACTCACCTGTCTACAATATTTCTGTAGATATTGTATTAAATTTGTTCATGATAGTACTGTGTACTAGGCATCATACTAGATGCTGGGGGGTACTACTGTGAGCAAGACAATTTTAGCTGTCAAAGGAACTTGGTCTACTATGCTTCCTTTCCTCTGCTACTTTAGGATAACGTCCATCCAGGAGGGCAGTGACCCTTGAGGATCTGGAGGGAAAACAAGTGGCCTCATGGGGAAAGTTCACTTCCTTTCAAAGGTTGTTGCCTCAAATAATTAAAATAATTCTCCTCCCCCAATCCTATCTTATCTGTTCTAAGCAGGATGGAGTATAGAAATGTAGACTTTGGAGCCAAAGTCAGGTTGGAATCCTGGCTTTGCCACTTACTGTTTGTGTAACTTTGAGAAATGTACTTAACATTTGAGCTCAAGTTTCTTCATCCATAAAATGATGACACAAAGGACGTAAACTTCACAAGAGCAGGGACTTAACTACTTTGTTTATTATTTTCTCTTTAGCACATGGAATAGCACATGCCACACAGTGGGCACTCAGAAATACATTTATTTTTATAGGGATATGACTTACCTACAACTGAAAAAGAGCAGAATAGGCACACACAAATGCTTGCTACCTTTACTTTTCTCTCCACACTCTGCACTGGGAGGAGTCATGGAATACAGTGGTGAAGTCCCTATTACTCTGTGAAAGGGGTTCGTGCTCTAATGGCCATCTCTATGAAGAATCTGTTCAATTCTCACTGTAGTTACCTTGGTTATGTTGCCATCTTCTTGGCAGAGCTGACACACTTGTGGCTTTTCAGAGACCTGCAGCTGATCCTAAACCACACAGTTAGCTAGTTAGTTACCTTTAACCCCAGAGACATTACTACTTTCAGAATATGCAGTTTTAGTTACAAAATTAATATAATCACAGTAAAGACTATCTGAAAACTAAAGAGAAAATGACATATATTCCTACTACCTTAATATAATTCTGATACTATCACTATCCTTCCAGTTCCTTTGTTTTTTCCTTTGGTGTGCATAGTCCGGGATTCGAACCTGGGTCTCCTGCATGGAAGGCGAGCATTCTACCACTGAACCACCTGTGCACCCCTTTAATTTTTTAAATAAAAATGTGATTTTATTTATAAAAAGGAAATTCAAGCATATAAATATAAAGTGAAAAGTTTAAAAAGTAAAACAATGTAAAACTGCCCCATCCCTCTTGTCTCACTCTACCATGGAGAATGGAAAGCACTAGGCTTCATTTTACATCTTACAGGCATGATTCAGACCTACTGGCATCTATCATCTTTCCTATGGGGTTGTCATATTATTCTATTCATAAAGGGTTTTAACAGTAATTTATTTTTACTTATTTCTAAGTGATCAAGAAGTATTTTTCCTATCTTTTTTGTGGGGAAATTAAGGCAAAAGGAGATAGTGAGTTCTTTTAGGTCTCATAGTGTATCAAAGATAACCTAAAATAAGATTATATGACTTTTCTGTAAATCTACTAAATTTTTGTAAATCTAGAATTTCTCTAATTAAAAATAATAATTAAAAAAACCCAACAGTATGCTAAGTGAAAGAAACCAGACACAAAGTACTATATATTATGTGATTCCATTTATATAAAATATGAATATAAATCTATAGAGATAGATATAGAGTAATGGTTATGTAGGGCTGGGGAAGGATAGAAAGCTTGAGAGATGACTGCTGAGAGGTATGTGGCTTTTCTTTTTGAAGTAAGGAAAATGTTCTAAAATTGGTGACAAATGCACCACTCTGTGAATATACTAAAAGACTGTACATTTGGTATGGCTGTATGGTATGTGAATATACCTCAATAAAATCCCTTTAAAGAAAAGTAAGAACCGCTGTTTACTTAGCAAATTGGGCATACATATACTGTATATGTTTAGGACACTGTTCAAAGGATGGCATACATAGAGACTGGTAAGCATTCATCTACATCCTGTGCCACCATGTTTACTGGCTAGGCATGTTCCAGATAACTTCATAATTTATACAAGATGTTGTAGGACAGGAGGTTCAGTTACCTGTTTTTCCATAGGATGAGACTGCAGCCTACAATGGAGAATTAAAAACAGTAACAAATAGTAACTCACTTTATTTCCATTTATATCATGTCAATTAAAAGTTACAATCATTTTGTCAAAAAAATAATACCTATGTTTATGTTCCTGGGAGAAGCATAATTATTAATCTTGACCTCCATAAAAAGGAAATATTGGCATTAAATCTATTACTAGACTCTGCCCCTTGACCTATATTATGATTCCTGTTTAGAAACAGATTTAGAGTTATCCTTTACTTTCCCTTTTTACTACCAAGAAAATGGTTACCATTTATGTTTCTCAATATGTAAAACTCCAACAGTCAATGCCATACATTTTAATAGCTTTTAATCTATCTGGTATGGAAATCTGCCCTTTATCATATGCCATATATTAATTTCCTCTCCCAAACATTCTTAAAATGTGAACTTTAGCAAAATGAATCAAGAAAAGAGAAATAAATGATATTACCACATGACAACCCTTTCAGATTGAAATATTTCTTCATGAGGCTAAGCCAAGCTAAGCCTGATTTTCCCAACTTGGAATAGAACCTAAATGAGCACAGAAGCAGAGCCCACTTTGAGGTCTAGGAAAAATGCACCACAGATATATAATAGTTCCTGTTCTCTTCAGTTGAATGGCTTTGTGACCACCAAAAAAACACCATGGGATGACTAGGCTTTCACATGTTTCCTGGGCCACAATCCCAGGAACCCCAGGATAGACCCTGGAAGCATCTATTCTA
Source organism: Myrmecophaga tridactyla (assembly GCA_004026745.1). Lineage (NCBI taxonomy): Eukaryota > Metazoa > Chordata > Mammalia > Pilosa > Myrmecophagidae > Myrmecophaga > Myrmecophaga tridactyla. Next base: position 15,689 of record PVIY010014304.1, on the reverse strand, counting down.
TCATGCAGAGACAAAGAGCTTATAAACAAAAGTCATGATAAATATTTCACGTCACCCAGCCTCTCTGTGCTCCCTCAGTTTCCTCATCTCTAAAGTAGGGATAGATGACTATACTTTCATAAGAAGAATTAAATTTGTAAAGAGATAATGAATATGCAGTACATTTTCTATACTGCAGAGCACAATACAAATATAAGGTGGCATTGTCTTTTATAATCCCAAGACCTAAATCAGAACCTGGCATTTAAAAAACACTTCTGAATATTTGTAAATGCCTTGGTCTTTTTGTCTGACCCTGGAAAGCAATTAGAAGTCCAAGTCAATTTTACAGCCCTTCTAGTAACATTCCATGTGCCCATGTAGATCTGTAGCATTTGATGGGCTATAGCTTAAGGTATCTCTGGATCAGACCACACTCTGGGGAGCAAAATTAATGGCTAAGAAATCATTCTGGCCTTGGAGGTGAGGAAGATGTGTTTAGGCTAAGAACCTGCACAATCAATCTATTGGACCATGTGACTTCTCTTCTCCAGCAACTACTTTTCTTTCAAATGACATACTACTGGATTTCTGAGACACTGAAAGCTTTCACAGGGACACATACCAAAAATATATACTGTACAGGTCTCTTAAAACCCCTCTATTACATCTTTCCTCATCATAAACCTTTTTATTTATTTATTTGTATGCTGTGTGGTACGGGTCATAATTCATTCTTTTTTCACGTAAGTATCCTGTTAGTGCAGCACCATTTGTTGAAATTTTTAAATCTTATTTATTTAATTTTTTTGTGATGCTGTATGGCGGGGGTCACATTTCATTCTTTTTCCATGTGAGTGTTCCCTTATTGCAGCACCATTTGTTGAAATTTTTTTTGCTTGGTTTGGTTTTTCGTTTGTTTGTTTTGCTTGTTTGTTTGGGAAGTGCATGGGCCAGTAATTGAACCCCGGTCTCCCGCATGGGAAACAAGAATTCTACCACTGAGCTACCCTTGCACCACTAACCTTTTTAACTTTAATGCAGCAGCACTAAGTAATATTTTGTTTCATATCTACCTGCTAAAATAACTGTCAAAGGTCGGTTTCCTTAAAATGGATCCTATGTTCTTTATAGTGGGCAAATCAGATGAAGAATTAAAAAAAGGAATCAAGTTAAACCAAGGCCCTTAAGAAACAGGAGATAAGGGAAATGGGAGGATTTATTTGAAACACAGTAGCCCTTCACTTAGTATATAGGTGGAAACGAGTCATACTCAAATACACTAAGAACCTAAGGAATGCTCTGATTTGTACTTCATTCTCTTGGGATACTAGTCCAATAAAGATTATTAATAATCTTTCAAGTGATAATTTGAGTTTGGGGATTAGTAAATTAAGAATCAGAGGGCAGACTGACTCTTCTTTCTTCTAAAAATGGACTAATGGGTTTGGTTTAATACATGTTATCTGGTTTCTTATTTATTCATTTCCCCTTAAAAATGTTTTTCTGGCACTGTAGTATCATAACAGTCGGTGGTTGGTCTGGGTGAAGGCCATTATGAAGGAGTTATATCAAAAGGTCCCTCTTTCCCACCATCCCAAAATAACTTTATATCTTAGTTAATACTTGATTGACAAATACCTGTGGCTTTCTTCAAAGGGTGTTTTAACATTTTCCTCTTGGATTCTGTGCTTTTCAACCTGCCAAAAGAAAACAGCTCAATTTATTAATTATTCACAAAGCTAAGTGATTTTATTGCAAACATTTTCTTCTTGATGGCTCTGCCTTGGGTATAGAGCTAAAGAAGCTTTTTTTTAATTATTATTAGGAAAAAGACCCATCTTTCAAAGACTTTTTCCCATTCTCTCCTCTGAGTAGCTTTTTAAAAAACTATTCTGACAGTCTGCAACATATGAATTTTCAGAACAGATTATTTCTTTAATTCCTGAGATTCAGAGAAAATTACTTATGAAGTGGACCCACGGTATATGTTATTTCTTAGGAGAAATACAAATTTTATTTTTCCTGGATGAACTCTAAAAACCTGGTAAAATAGCCTGGCCAAAGACATATCCAACAGATTGGATAATCCTATTCAATCAAGCCAATGTCAAGACAACTTTTAAAGCCTATACAATTCGAGATTTTCTACTCTGAAGGACTAAAGTTCTAAAATGCATTTCAACAATGCTCTACTGCCCTGCCTGAGCAATCTTAAGGGATAAATTATATTTGTGGTACACATACACTGTGTCCTGCCTTGACCTGCTGCTCACTTGCCTCCAAAAGTAGAGTGCATGTTCTTAGATTGCTCAAATATCAAGGAAAGGCAGTCAATACATTATTTACTCTCCAATCTTGAGTATATTATCCTGTTGGAAACGCCCAATGCAGAGCAATGAGAGATTGAGAGATTCACTGGAAAAACAGGGTAAGATAGATTTTAAGTAAACTTCTGAAAGCCCATATAAAAGTAGATTTTATGTTCACTAAATTAAAACAACAAAGATGTCATGCTACATAGAGAATGGTACTTTACACATTTCAAATTATTAGTATTAGATACCATATAATAAATTTTCATTTACCATTCTTTTTTATTCTGCAGCAAATTAGCAGCTTACTCTTCATACATTTTAATGAGAAGCTTATAAATTTGTCCTGCTTTATTATATATAATATATATACAAATGAAGTGATTTTTTTCCCCTCCATGTTTGGCCTTTAACAAAAACAAACAAACAAAAAATCACACTTTTCTAATTTTATTACCTGAAAAAGTTGATTTCTATTTCCTGGGTCACTGAGGAAAATCTTATACAATCTCAGATCCCTGACCTATCTACAGGTACTGAAGAGCTCTCTCCCAAAACTGCTCTTTTAAACACTTTACATTACTTTTCTCCTTCCCAAGCCTAATTCTCTCTCTTTCTAATTATTCCCAAGAGATCTTGAGTATACACAAACTGAGATCCTCATGATTTTGCTAAAGAAGCAAAATCCAAATTTAAGAAAATTCTGTTAGGAGGAAATTCAGGTTGGGCAAAGAATTACTAAGACATATTATTAAAAAGAGTAGTTAGCAGAAGTCCAAGAAACATATTTTTATTAAGATAACAAAGTCATTTTACTTAAGAATCTGAAAGGTATAGTGGGGCCAATGAAAATTATGGTTATTAAAATCCCCTCTTCCAAATGAAATAAAATTAGATGAGAGATTCCTAGAGGCAGATTGCAATCAAGCTTTCATATATTTTCTCCATCTCTATCTAGCCTGCTAGCTACATACTCAAGGCCAAAGCAATTAAATATGTGATCTATGAAAGAAAACTGTGGGGCCCATCAAGGTAGCCTTAAGAATTAAATTAAAATTAAGTAAATGAACAAACAAATAACAAATATTACCATTTTAGAGTCTGGCTTCTGCGAGCCCTTTCCTGGAATGCTCCTGTTGTTTTGAAACCTTCTTTCTCTTTCCTGTTTTAGTTCTAACTCAAGCTGGTTCCTAGGGTTGATGGGAGAGGAAAATGAAAATTTGGATTTCTGTACTAATATTTTCTGAAGTCTGTCATCCATTTTCTTTAAGTTCAATAATTAAATTTTAATAATCAATTAACAAAAAGTTACCAGATATAATAACTCTTAATAAAAAGACTTGAGGACAGGTGAATAACAAATAAGATTTACTGTAATTGAAAAACAGGAATTACAAATTTTCAGCATGATTTAGTATGGAAGTACTGATACCACAGACCTTGCTAATTAGCTCATGCTAATTAACTGGTCTTTTGTTACAGTTATGTATTGAGTCCCCAGTTACTCCTTCAACCACCAGTGTCTTTAGTAGCTATATGCAACAACAAAGCTCTATTTGTTTAAAGTTAGTGGCTTCAGCATAGATATGTCTCATTTGAGAGATTAGGAAGAGTAGTTAAGGGCTCACCGTCAGGGAGACAGCTTTCAAATTATGGTATTACCTATTAGCTTAACTATGAAATTTGGAAAAATTTAACCCTTCTAAGTTTCAGTTTCATTTGAAAGTGGGGAAATAATATCACCTACCAGAAGGCTTAATGTGAAGATGTTAGGAGAAGATGAATGTGAAGTGCTTCATAAAGTATAGCACATAGTAAGAGACCAGTAAATATTAACTATTATTATTAGTGTTATGTTGGCCACTAGTCCTCTTACTCCTTCCTATTTATCTGAGATCCTGGGTTCTAATTTCCTAATTCTTTGATTACAAAGGATGGTGACTGGATTTTGTAAAGGCTGATGTATGTGAAGCTTTCTGAATTCTAATTGCAGAGAGCAAAAATGGCTAGAAGTTATGAGACACCCCCCTTTTCTTGTTATCTAGTCTTAGAATTACCCATAACCACCCTATCAGCTCAAGCTGCCCTCGCTTCACCGCTGCCTTGCGAGCGTCTCCACTTCCAGCTGCAGACTGTTGATCTTGTCTCCGAAGTCCTGCTTGAAGAGCCGATTGTCCAACTCAGCAGACTGGCGGCCTCGCTCAGCCTGGTGCAATCTGGATGTGAGCCATATGAACTCGTGATAAAAAACAAAAGCCATGGTGGGGAGGAAGACCAAGTTCATAACACAAAATAAAACAACCCAAGGCAGGGAGAGTGAGAAAAACTTCACAGGACATAGGGGAAATTATGGAGAGAAAACAAATTCTAAAGAAAAGCAGATGAAGGTGAACCAGGCAGAAGAAGAGCTGATTTTCCACTTTTTTTTTATTCTATTACTACAGTTTACAGCCATTAGATGATGAACAATAAAACATCACTTTTTAGAAAATCCATGTCCAAAGCCAATCTCAAGCACACAATAATTTAAGTTAAATCCACTTTTTGTTTTTATTTCCTAATAGGTTTGGTACTTTACATTTCTGTTTAACACACATTAACTGGAACTCGCAAACGGGCAACTGCCTTCTTATAAATGGAATTAGAACATTTTTTCTGGTCCTTCCACCAAACCACATACTAAATTATATCTGAGGATATTACACATCAATCCCTATTCAAGCTCTGGGTTATTATATAAGGAAAAAGCCTTTGTCAGAGTTGGGTCATCTCTTTTCTTTTCTTTCTTAGCAGATGGTGTGTGACTAAATGGACAAACAGAGCACTGGGCCTGCATAAGATTCCTGATCGTATTCGCTGGAAGATTCTGATGAGTGCTTTCTTTTACATATCCTATAACTTTGCACCTATAGAGAAGCATCATCTAAAAGGTGAAATAACTGGGCTCTCTGTAATAGAATTTGGAAGCATGTGGTGTATCCTTCGAAAAGTTGTATTTTGGTGTTTGATCACTCTTTCCAAATGCTCACGGAAAAGACAATTTATCATCAGAAAAGGTTGATGAAGATAATAACACAAGAGTTATATTTATATAGGTGCAAAATCTTAAGAACTAAAAGTTCAAGATCAAAGGCTATTTCATAAAGTTGTTCTAAAGATAAGTTCTTTGACTTGAAATTGGTTCAAATCTGTACAAGGACTTATAAAACCACACATAAAATCTATCTTACTTTCTTATTCTGCTTTTACCAAGAAGATTGTAAGGGATTTCAAGTTCCAGAAGCAAAGGGGTTATTTTTATTCCAACCTAAGCAGCTGAAATGCTGTAAATTTCATCAGAAAGAAAAAAGAGAGAAAAAGAAAATATTCTGTAAAGAATCTTTTGAAGGACTGAAGGCTATGTAAAGCCTGTCCTCTAAAATCAAAAGTAATTTTTTAAAAATCAGAGTTTTATAAGATTATTTACAACCTGAAGCCTAAAAAGGGTTAGATTTGTGGTCACTTTAAAAAGAAGCCCTGCTAATATTGCCTGTGGATATCTACTGGGAATCTCTATTTTTATACTAAGTAGTAATAAAGAATATAAGTTTATGAGTTATCTATTTTCTACTTTGAAGTGTTTTTCTACTAATTAGATTATTAGTTTCATTTTAGCAAATCCGCATCTGGACAAAAAGTAATAGAAACTCTTAAGTAGGTAAATGTTTCTAAGAGAGGAATAACAGGCAAGAAACTATCAATCATGTCTACATTTTGTCTTCTTTACTTCAATAGGAAAAGCAGAATAGATTTGGAAAATGTGCAGACTATTCCATTTGAATAGGAGAAGACAGTTATTAAAATTGTTCTCTCTGACCTACCTAAATAGGAAGTGGAATTGGAGAAAAAATGGTAGAGGTAGAAGATGCCACAAATATCAGTAGGGTTTACCCAAGTTTCCACATTATTATGCTATTGTAAGTTACCTAATCACTAACTTTATACCTATGTACTTTAAAGAAATGTAAAGATGTTGTTGTTGTTGTTTTTACCCCCAAATCACTAAGGCAAAAAAATTGCAAGCAATCTTGGTTACTGATAATAGAACTTAGCATTTATCCTTGGCTTGGGGATTAATAAAACTAAAAAGGGGTCATGACCTAAGATATACAGAACTACTTGAGAAGAGGCCAAGTCCACATGTGATTCATCTCTAGTACATTATAGTGCAATGGCAGAAAAGGCTCGCTGACAAGAGATATGAACAATTCACCTAGATTCTGATATTGGATGTAAAGGCATCCATAATATATGTACAGAGCTTCAATTCCCTAGGCTTTTTTTTTTTAAATGGCGATTTATTTATTGGTCAACTCAAAAGTAATTTCAAATTTTATTTGGCATTTAATCAGGGAACTTATCCCAAATTTTCTAACTCTGGGGAGAAAATAAAGAAGGAAAAAAAAAGCGCAACCTATATGCCAAATTCCAAGTCAACTTTTGGTGACGTTTTATATAGAATCAGAGTTTAAATATAATAACATTCAGATTTCTTCCTTTCAAAATCAAGGTGTGAGATAAGATTTGAGAGGTGACCAACTTTAAAATGCCTAATGATGTTTTGGGATCAGTTTATTTGCTGCACTATTTAAGGTTTTTGCCTGTTTCACCAAATCCTTTTCACTAAATTAATAAAACAAAAATGAAAATGGAGTGAAAGGGATATGGAAAATAGATAAAAGGAAAGACAAAAATAGAAAGAGACCAAGTCAATACTCAGAGAGAAGTCATTATTTTAATTCTGTCTACTCTATATACTAAGTCAAAAATTATTGAAAAATAATTTGATACAACACTTGAAAAGCAAAATTTATGAGCACTAAAATTGATCTGTTAAATCATAAACATATAAATGCTTATGCGCAAGTACATATTTCCTTAGATAACTTTCTTTCCTATGCAGACTGATATCTTTTCATTCATTAGCTAAACCAGAGGTTTCAAGCGAATTTACTAATTTGCAAATCAACTTAAAAAATTTTTTAAATCTTGTATTGATATATAATTATATATAACCATACCACATAATCATCCAAAGTGTACAATCAGTGCTTCACAGTATCATCATATAGCTGTGCATTTATCATCACAATCAACTTCTTTTGTGAAAAATAATATAAATACAAAAACAATAAATTTCAAAGCACACTGTAACAATGAGTTGTAGAACAAATTTCAGAGTTTGGTGTGGGTTAGCATTCCACACTTTTAGGTTTTTACCACTAGCTGCTCTAAGATACTGGACATAAATATCAATTTAATGATTCAGCAATCATATTCATTTGTTAAACCCTACCTTCTCTATATAACTCCACCATCTCCACTGGTGTTTCTCCCACTTCTTAGGGGTATTTGGCCTATGCCCATTCTAGCTTTTTCATATTGTAAGGGACTGTCAGTAATATGGGATGGGGGACAGAATTAGTTGGTGTTCTGGAGAGGCTGACGCGTCTGCATTTCAGGACTTATCTGGTCAGGGACCCATCTGGAGGCTGTAGGTTTCTGGGAAGTTACCCTAGTGCATGCAACCTTTGTAGAACCTTATATAATACCCTAGGTGTTCTTTAGGGCAATCAACTTTTGAATTAACACTAATATATTCAGGACCCTGGTTAAGAGTCATCTGGATAAAATAAGCCAATCATTCATTCAATTTAATGTCTTCTTTGTATGTTCAAGACATTATGACAGATCTAATGAGGGGGTCTTAAAAGATTAACTAATTCAAGAAGCTTATACTCTTATTGGAAAAAATCTGAAGAGCAGGAGATGGAGTTATACAGAGAAGGTCGGGTATAACAAATGAGTATGACTGCTGAATCATTAAATTGGTATTTCTTTTAGTCTCCAGTGTCTTGGAGCAGCTAGTAGTAAAAACCTAAAATCGTGGAATTCTAACCCATACCAAACTCTGAAATCTGTTCTACAACTCATTGTTGCAGTGTGCTTTGAAATTTATTGCTTTTTTGTATATATGTTATTTTCCACACACACAAAAAAAGTTGATTGTGGTGATAAATATATCACTGATTGTACACTTTGGATGATTACAAAGTATATGACTATATAATACATATCAATAAGATTGGATTAAAATTTAAAAAAATGTTTTCAATGATATTAGAAAACACAAATGAAAGCCCAAAGTATTTCATTAGAGAAACAGTACTTTTACCTTTGCTCGAGTTGTTTAATGGTAGCAGCCATCTGATTAGTCTTCTCTTCCAAGCGACTGTTTAGTTCACTTTTCTGTTTTATTCCTAAGTCTGAACTCTGTTATAGAAAAGAATTATGAGTGATCTATATAACATAAAATCCTGAAATAAATCAACATACTGTTTGAACCTAATGGTGAGTTGGGAAATAAAGAAATAAAAATTGTCATACCAGTATACCAGTCAATTCCCAAATTCCTAAATTCCTAGTATATTAATTATTCTCAAATGGAGGAAAAAAAACCAAAAAATTAAAAACAATTTCTTTAAGATTAGTACTGTTATATGCAGTCTTATCACAAAAATGAGTAACATAAGGTTCATCAATATATCATATTCCAATATAAATGCTAATGGAACATATAACTCAGCTGACACATTGAGCTGGCAAGCAGAAATTTTCTAGGATTAAAATTTTAAAAGAGCCTCTTTCCCTATTACAATTTGAAAAGTGCCCATGACTTTCCAGAACAGTAATACAGGATCCTATGATGTCTAATTGCTAAAGTAATTTATTGGCAGCTAGCTTCAATTAAGACATGACTTTTCTTCCTTGTATTTAAAGGATGATTGTAGAGAAAAAGGAAGAGTAGGGAGGAGGCCCAGGGTTTTAGAAGGTTGTGAGTCTATTTCCTCTACCTGCAGCTTAAAGGCAAGTTCATGCTTGAGTGCCCTGAGATCATCCAGCTGTTGTCGTAGAGACACCAGGGCATCCTGCTTCTCACAAACATCCTTCTCCAGCATCTTCATAGCCAATTCCATCTCTTGTCTCATGCTGATCTGTGTCTCCAGCTCTTTTTCAACATCCTGCCCCCAAAGGTAAATACATTGCTCACTCTCTCTTTCCTCAACTAAGTACAAGCCACAAAATTTCACAGACAAAGCAGACCAAAATTCTAAGATCTGACTCATCTGGCAAAATAGTTGGAAGGCATGATTCATTTTCATAAATGTTAACAGGAATAATAATTTGGATAATTACAATAACATTTGCACAATAATTTACAAGTCTGAAAAATCTGGTTAGCCAAAGACATTGTTACTTAATATGCCTAAAGTATGTACCTCATTAGACATTATACAAATCTCTACAAAGTGTTACACTACTCAGCACAAAATGAAGCAGCTGTAGTTCTCTTAAATTTGAAAGTGAAAATTCAAGAGCGCAAAGAACAAAGAAGATAATTTGGGTTCCCTGGGTATCATCTCAATTACTAGAACTGGTCAATATGACTAACTGAATTTTTAGATTCACTTAACCTGAAACCCTTTTTGTTTCTACTATTATTACTGCTGTAAATATTTTTGAGCAAGGAAGTTTGCTTCACTTTCTTGCTTTAATATGAGCATATATTCTTTGTTGATAAGAATTTGCTCTGCCTCCATAACATTATTCAGTTGATCAAGTGTAATTGGACAAAGATGCCAAGACCTAAAGCTCTTCTGTATCCTCGCTGCACCTAGGGTACACCTGGTACCCTGCCTACCTGCATGGTTTCTTTCCTTTTTTTTTCTTGATCAGCAAAGGTGTTTATTTAATTATCTCATTAAAAATTTCTTATTTCCCCTTTAAGGTTTCTTTCTTTCTTAATAAACATTTGTCTTATTCTCATGAAAGGATATAGAAATTTTTAAGATTTGTATTATGTGCTGCTTAACTGAGACTCTCCTCTATACATAGTTAGCACAATAAAAAATTAATCATGCTGCTTTTTGAAATGTGGGCACATTATTCAGGAATGTTAAAATAACACTGTTGTGTTTTCAGAAAACCTGAAATTCTGTTCTGTACAATGTTAATTTGTAATAACTTTTCAGTACAAATTAAATTGTCCCTTATTTTTAGGCTTCTCTTCATTCTTAAGGATACTATAGAGGGTCTGTGCTAGTTTGAAACTGTTATGTATCCCAGAAAAGTCATGTTCTTTTCCTAATCCAATCTTATGGGGCCAGACCTATTGTTTACATTGGATTGTTGGTCAATCTCTATTAGATTGTTTCCATAGAGACTGACCCACTCAATTGTGGGTGTGGCCTTTTGATTAGATTACTTCCAGGAGATGTGACATGCCCAATTGTGGGTGTGACCTTTTGATTAAATGGAGCTGTGACTCTGCCCATTCAAGGTGGGTCTTGATTAGTTTACTAGAGTCCTTTAAAAGGGGAGACATTTTGGAGTTGCTTCAGAAGCGACATAGATACAGATGTTTGGAGATGGAGACAAATAATCCAGGTGCTAAGCAAGGATTCATAGAAATAGCCAGAACCTGAAGAGATCACTGGCCTAGGAGATGCTAAGCTAAGAGATGAAATCCTGAGTTTTGCCCCAGAGCAGTTAAGTGTGGATCCAGAAAGGCTTAGAGAGGAAGCCACTGGAATCAGAAACTGGAAGCAATAGAAACAGGAACAACAACCAGCAGATGCCAGCCACACGCCTTTCTATGTGACAGACATTGGCCTTTCTCTGGAATCAAGGTATCTTTCTCTGCCTTAGTAATGCCTTAGTCTAGACATTTTTATGATCTTAGAACTATAAACTTCTAACTTAATAAATGCACTTTTTAAAAGCTAATATATTTCTGGTTTACTATATTCTGGCTGCTTTAGCAAACTAAAACAGGGTCCTTTTGTTTGTCATACCATCTCAACTTCAGAAGAATTAAATATATTAATACTAGGGGTGTATCAGTATATTAATACTGATATGGATCAAATCTGTGACAAGATTAGTATTCCTCATTATAAATTCAGATATTTTTAATTTCTAACATATATTAAGACTACTACTAGATAATGAACATTTCCATTTTTTTCTATTTATGTCTGAGAAAAAATAATAAATCCAGAAATAACAGCTGTAAATAAAAGAGTACAATTCTATATTAATGATTCTTAATAAAGAGAGGAGAAGCCACCTCCAAGGAAACAAATCAGAATTTTTGCAGGAATAAGAGTAGGAATCATATAGTTTTTTTTTTTGTTTGTTTTTTTGTTTTTGTTTTTGTTTTTTACATGGGCAGGCACCAGGAATCGAACCTGGGTCCTCTGGCATGGCAGGCAAGCATTCTTGCCTGCTGAGCCACCGTGGCCCGCCCTGAATCATATAGTTTTAAAAGGTCGGTCCCATTTACTGAATATTCTTGTAACGCAAACTATAAATGCGAAAAAAAAAAAGATAGTCAAAGTCTTACTGGCTGTTGAGAAATTGGACTGAGAAAGTATTATAGGGCATATGGGTTAAAAAGAGTGAGAAACAATTTTACAAAGTCCATAAAAAACCTTTAGAACACTACTAATATTCCTGATTTTGGTCCAAAAGGCCATTAATACTGTGTTCCTGAACTATTAGAACTTAAGCAAAGTTTACCAGTCGTAATTGTGTCTCCTCCTTTAAATGCTTTCTTGCGTCACTCAGTGCTTGCCCTTCTGAAGTTCTGTCCTGCTTAGGACCCTTGAAAACATAAATGAAACAGCACACTTTTAAGGATTTTAAAAATCTATACTTGTGAGCCAACACTGCTATTTAGTAAGGAAGAAAAAGTGTGGCAGTGAAAGAGGAAAACAAAGATATTAAAGAAGTCTGGTAAATTTAAATAAATTATTAAGTTGACCTGTGATTTTCCTGCCTTTGTTTAAAATACTAATATAGATTACCATATCAGTTGGTGAAAGCCTTAAATATGAGCTTCAAAAAACAAAATACCATTCAGTGTAAAATATGAATTGGGCTAAAAATTCAAATGGTGATACATTCCTTCTCCAAAGATCTCACATCTGGTATCTCCAACTACCCAGAGAGATCCCAGCTAACAATACGAAGATAATTAGAAAGTTCTGAGCAGTCAATTGTTTATAAAAAATCCATGCATTAAAGTCAAACACCCCACTCAGGGTCTAGTTACTTTTAATTTAGAAAAATTTTACTAACTGGAAATTTGGATTCCAAGACCACATTATTAGAAGCATGAAGACGAAAAAGGAGTGATCTTTCTTGAGAAACAATACTAGCAGCAGAAAAAAATAAGAGGTGACAGTGAAATCATAACAGACAGAAAAATAAATATAAAAATAGTCACCACAATTTGGAACTGTTAATTATAGTTGCTAAAAGCTCTGTCAATTTCAATAGCTCCCAAAGTAGCACCACTGTAATTTAGCAATGAATTGCCAATTTGATCATTACTATAGTCATCACAAAGGGTTAAATGTGTTAAATTCTGTCCTCTAATTAAGAAGGCTTGGAACTGTGCCATACATAAAATCTGGTTAGAAGTTTCTAAAAAGGTTGGTGTTTTAAGGATTAAAACTCATCAAGAAAATTCATTTATATAGTTGCTCTTTCACAGTGATTATCAGATAAATGAGGGGTCACTTCTTACAGAACAGTGGTATGGTCCAAACGTGCTGTGATATTTAATATAGCAAATGCAACATTTAAATACAGTGCAAATCATCAATCAGAGCATGAAAACAATTAGATTTTCTTAATGTATCTAAACAAATATGGGTAAGAGTGAGGCCAAGGAACATTTGTATACGGCTATCCTCCTGTAACTTTCATTCTTCATTCAGATATGCATGGGGTCTAAGTAAAAAAAAGTAGGCTTAATATATATAAATATTTGCTGCTTCAAAACAGTCTTCTAGAGACTCAGTCCTACTGATAACACATTGACATGCTTTCCATGAGTATTTTATAAATACAGTAAGATTAACCTTCCGATTGGATTCCAATATGTAGGAGCTTTCTTCTTTAACTCGTTCCATTTCCTCTTGCAAGGTAATAATTCTGTTGTTTGCAACTGCAAGCTGTTGATAAAATTTAGAAAATAGCCTTTTATCTTGCTTTAACATAAAAGATAATTCATGATCTAGACGGATTTAGGTTTCAGGTTTGGATATTCTTAGAAAGAAAGCTATTTACAGCTCCATAAAAATGTTTTTAGGAGGAACTTAGGGAAAAGATTTTAAAGTAGCTTAGATAATAATGACAAATATCTCCTATTGTTGCTTTTTGTGTAAATTTTTTTTCGGTACCAAAATGCTAACTTAGGATTGTTTACCTCAAAGGTGTCCTCATGGATAATGTGTAATTATATTTAATAAGAAAATCTATTTCTAAAATGTTTAATAAAGAAGTCAGCTCATGCCAGGGGACCCATCTTATAGACCATGCCTAACATTTTTATAGATTACTTAAAAATATTAAAGAACTCCAAAGTTCTCACCCTAAAAGATTTTATTAAGCATTGAAAAGGTTTTCCATTTCAGCACCTATAAAGATAAGGTAATAATCAGCAGTATTTTACCAAAAGGAAACATTTATTCTTCATTTCATAGGAAGGAAAAGGTGGGACACTTCTTTCTCTGCACCTACTAAACTCAATCCTCATAAGAATGTGAGGCTGGGAGAAGGACCAAGGGGGGCTCCTCTCAGCTAGGCTAGAATTCCCTTTTCATCATCTCTACACTAGCAATGGGTATAGGTTCTGCTTAGTTCCTTTTCTAATGTGGTAAGTATGGAGAAGCTAGTCCAACTAAAGATTACATTAGAAATTAGTCACAGGCAGTAGTAAGTTTAATATCTCTTGATTATGCCAGGAGTAATTCATGAAGCAGAAAAATTGCCTCTTCTTTATAATATACCTTTACACTTTCTAAATCCCAAATATCTATCTAGTGTCCTCAAAATTAAATTAATTTCTAAATTTTAAATTTTAGATTTTTTACTTCCTGGCAAAACAAATTGAAATTACAAATGTTTAAAATATGTTAGTCTTATGCCTAGTTAAAAAATAATCTTGGGTGGTACAGCGGTGGCTCAGTGGCAGAATTCTTGCCTGCCAAGCTGGAGACCCGGGTTTGATTCCCGGTGCCTGCCCATGCAAATAACAACAACAACAAAAAACCTCACTATAAGCCAAAAAATGATCCATGTACAAACTATGCTTTTCTTCCACACTCTGCATAGAAGAGTGTCAACAATAGCTTCCAAGTTTTCTGTATGTACTTTCCCCCTCTACTATGACACTAGGCATACTGAGAGCACCAAGACAGAATTTTCTATAATAAATGTTTTATGATACCTCAGAGAGCAAATATGATAAAATTTTCAGTTGTAAAGGCAATATCTAAGGTTCTGATTCATTGCTCTGTGGACAGTTCCAACCCCACCCCACTGTGCTTGTCTTCCCATCATCATTAGAACTAAAAACAACCTTTAAAATATTTTATGAAGTTTTTATATGTATCTATCTACCACACAAATTTCTGCGTTGATGAATTCCCTTTTCATTCCATAGTTTTGGGACAGATTCACTGTGGAAAACATCTGACCTTGTTATAAAGGATGGCACATTATAATGAAAGATGAGAACTGTGCTGAACTGTGCTACTGAGGTTAATTACACAAATCAGTCTGATTTAGAAGGACATGTACAATAATGAAATGTGTACAATTTGATTATTGGATATAGGGATTAAATGTTTTCTTGGAATTATCATCGATATATTCTCATCATACTGTGACAATTTGTCATTATTAATATTAATTGAGAAATACAGATAATAATTGGCATAAAAATTGGTTCAATACAAGTGAAAGTATAAAATATGATAACAAATTATCAATATAAGAATAAAAAACAAGGCATCACTAGAAATCTTGGATATTCAAAGAACAAGAAGCAAATATAAACAGTGTGCCAGTAAGTTTGACAAAGCAAACTAAATACATAAATTCCTTAAAAGATATGAATTATCAAAATGAATACAAGAAGAAACAGAAAATGTGAATAGCTCTATAACTAATTAAGAAATTGAATTCATAATTTAAAACCTCATAAAGAAAACTGTATGTCTGGGTGGCTTCACAGATGAATTCTACCAAACATTTATGGAGGAAATAATATATCAGTCTTGCACAAACTCTTTAAAACTTCATTTTATGAGGTCAGTCTTATCCTAATACCAAAGTTAGTCAAAGACATTGCATGGAAAAAGAATAACAGACTAATATTCTCACTTAAACACAGACACAGAAATTCATGCAAAAGATTTACAAATCTAATTCAGCAATATAATAAAAGGGATGATACATTATAACCAAATGGGACATCCCAGGCATGCAAGGTTGGTTTAA
>PVIY010014303.1:0-56800 GCA_004026745.1 Myrmecophaga tridactyla | reverse complement strand
ATGTTGGGCTAGAAGTTACATGCAGACCTCCTATTGGTGGGAACTTCTCTCTCTTCCACCCTCTCAGTTGGCTGTTTCTTATCTTCTGACTACACCTAGCCAGGTTGTGGTTCTGGGGCAGTTCACCATGCTCCTTTTAGATCCTGGACCAACTTCTATCTTCTGCAACGAAAGGTAGAGAGAGACTGGTCTCCTGATTACTTTTTATGTGTTTGAAGACAGCCCTTGTGTTTTCTGTAAGACATCTCTGGCCCATGCTCAACATCCCCCAGTTCCATAATAAATTATGTTTAAAGTCCCCTCAACCCTCCTTGAGATGCCCTAATTTTTCAGAGTCCTTCTCCAAGTATTGGACCAGAGTGTGTGTACAGCAGGGCCATTGTGATACTTTCTTTATTCTAGAGGGTTGGCAACACATTACCCCATAATCTCAAAGAATTTGTTGATAAAGTTCCTTTTAAGTTTTTGCATGGTCAGGCTCCGGGAATCAAACCTGGGTCTCCGGCATGGCAGAAGAGAATTCTGCCACTGAGCCACCATTACCCCGCCCAGTAAAGATCCTTTATCTCAGGAGTTTTAAATCTAGTTGAGAACAAAAGTGCAAGATTCACATGTGCTACAATGAATATTGTAGACAGGAAATAATCTACAACCTACATAAGCTTACAAAAACTGGGATGGAAGGATGGGGTTCCCTTGAAAACTGGTTAGAATTTAGTTAGTAGGAAGAAGAAACATGCATGGGTGGAGGTCATTACAGGAGTGTTAGACAGCTGTTCATATGATTTCTACATTTCTGGTTATTCTCTTGTGAAGTGATATACTGTTTTTTCTCTGTTTTTTAAAAATTTTTTTTGTCATTTTATCTTTTGAAGTGATGTATATTGTAAGTCATCAAGCTTTGACACAAATTTTTCTAATCCTTCCTGTTTTGATGGTGCGCAAAATCTCAAATGAAACCTACTTTTGAAGTAGAAGGAAGGGACATTTGATTTGCAGGCTTTTTATTTCTGGCCTAAAAAATCCTTTAACTTCTTGATATTAGAAAGGTTTGAAGATTAATTCATTGTTTTCTAAGCACTTTGAAGTTTAGATGTACTCTTAAACTACATTTTACAATATGACATACTAGACCAATAACCACTTTTACTTCCTGCTTTGAAGTTTTAGTGACAGGTTAGACAAACATTGGTAGAGGAGGGTCCCCACATGTTAATTTATGTTGCTGACCCTGACAGAAAGGTTTATTGGGTGCTTAACTAGGGAGCCTAGAGGCAGTGGCTGAACTTATAGACATATAGGCCCTCTGACCTGAAAGGAATGAGTTACCAGCACTTATTTCCTCTTTCCCTTGAGACTTTCATTTGGCTCTGGAAGATTCCTTATCTCCAGTTAATTCTGTACCCAGATTAATTTTAGAACCATTTTCCTGTTCCTCAGTGGTGTGACTCTCCAGTTTCCTTTGCCCACAGAACATGCCACAAACCCTGCAGCACCGTGTGCAATGCCCTCTGCACTGTCTCCTGTTCTGGCTCCATCTTCCATTCCTTCCCTGCCCTCCAGTCAGAGTGGACTACCCTTTCGTTACGCCTGGTGGTGGCCTTTTATACCACCTTCTGTTTACTCATGGGAGTTCGTGCCTCTGTTGGGAATTGTGTCTCCATATGCAAGGATCAAAATTCTGTTCATGCCTAAGGATGGCTGTGATATGGTGGTCCTTGCACATTGTCAGAAGAATTTTTGCAGTGCAGCAGTTTCTTCTGCTGGACTCTGAGCACCCTGAGAACAGGGATGGAGTTGTGTTTGTTTTTCCAAACCTGTGGTTTAGAATAGGGCTGTCTCCATGGCAAGGTCCTTAGTAAATTTGTGGTTGGGAAAAGAGTGAAGGATGATATGGATGTCATCTGAACTTGGAGGGAGAGTACATACTTGATTTCAGCTTTATTCTTATTAGCAGCCCACCTCAGGCCAACTGCCTAATCAGGGTATCCTCATCTATAAAGGTGTGATAAATGAGATAATAAGTGTGAGATGAAGGGATTAGTTATTATTAGTGGCAATGATTATAACAGGGCCTGGCTAAAATGCCACATCTTCCCTGAAATATCCCCTGTTACTGTGGGTAGAGGTGGCACCTCCTCCCTAGGAACCCTGTGGTCATGCTGCCTGGCACTCATCACCTGTCGCCACAATTCCACTTAGTTGTCTGGAGATCTTATCTCCCCTTTCAGATCAAGAGCACCTGCAGAACAGCGAGCACAGCACCTAGAACTGGTGGGATCTGCCCTCTCTTACGTAGCCAGGTGGTTACCCACCCCACCCCACCCCTAAGGGAATTTAGCAATGGCTAGAGGCGTTTTTGGTTGTCACACCTTAGTTGAGAGAGTACTACCTGTTTCCAGTGGGTAAAGCCAGAGATGCTGCAATGCACAGTACCAGCTCCCACAAGAATTGTCCCAGGCACACATGCAGTAATGGGGTGTGTTTACTGCATTTCTGAGAATTGATGAAAATTTTGGATGGGGGACCAAAGTTGTAATTCTTTAGAGTAAAATGAAATTGTAATTGATATTTACTGAGCTTCATTAGGCAAAAGCACAGCACCACAATTAGTTGAAGAACATATTTCAGAGTTTGATATGGGTTACAATTTTACAATTTTAGGTTTTTACTTCTAGTTGTTCTAAAATACTGGAGACTAAAAGAGGTATCAATTTAATGATTCAGCATTCATATTCAGTTGTTAAATCCTATCTTCTCTGTATAACTCCACCATCACTTTTGAGCTTTCCATCTCTCTCTTAAGGGGTGTTGGGCTATGGCAATTCTAAATTTTTCATATTGGAAGGGTCTGACATTAATATGGGGTAGGGAGATGGAACTATCTGATATTCTGGAGAGGCTGGGCTCAGTTTCAGGACTTATGTGGACCAAGGACCGAACTGGAGGTTGTAGATTTCTGGAAAGTTCCTTTACTGTTTTGTTCTATCTTCCAGAAGTCGAAACAGAAGTAACAGGTAGATGTGGACTTTAGAACACATCTCACCTACTGTACCTAATTACAGTAATAGTAATAGCAATAGCAGTTAGCATTTTAAAAGTATTTATTGTATGCCCCTCTTCTTGATAAGCACTTTACAGGCATTATCTTGTTTCATCTGCATAACAACCCTAAGATATAGGTGTCACTATTAGTCCCATACTCATTTTACACACAAGGAAATGGAGGCACAGAGAGATTCCAAGGTGACCAAAGTCCCAGAGCCAGCATAGGTGGAGTTGGCCTTAAAATCCAGAGCTCTGTGACTCAATCTCATGCCCTTACCCACTGTATAACTTAACTTTATGACTAAGGCTTTGAAAATAACTTGATGGTTATTTTTTATTTTAAATAATTTCAGAATTTTGAATTGGAGTTCATAAAATTAGGCCATAATTTGTGTTACAGTACCTGAAATTTCAGGAAGTAAGGCTAAAATGTGTTAGATTAAATTCCTCTTGCTTATGTGATGCAGCAATCCAGCCCTTTTCAACAAAGTAGGAAAACGAATAATATTCTGGGAATCAGGAGATCTGGGAATAAGTAAATTTAAGGTCTGGGGAAAATGGGCAATACTAAAGAAGGCTTCTGGAGTCAGGGAGATACTGTGAAGTTCTAGAAGAGCTATAAAAGTGTTCTTTCTGTCGCTAGCCTCTGTATGCCATGGTCATCACAGCATCTGCCTCCGTTGTCAGGAGATTTCAACTCCATCTCTTAGAATTCTGCCCCCACTTCCCCTGTATAATTTGGGTTTTGTAATGGAATTTATTGGGAAAAGCAGGCCATTTTTGCTAAAATATTCTTCTATCATTAATAAGAGATACCTATAATTATCTTAGAACTATAAAGAAGCTTGATAAACTATATTGTTTCTAAAGTATATAAGAAAAATTCATTATGTTTAACAAATGACATTTATGAACAAAGCCAATCATGTTGGGATTAAGGTAATTCAGAATACAGAGGTAAGGAAGAGATTGTCTGTATTTTAGAACCTCATCTACTCTTTGAGACCAAAGGAAGAAAGGTTTATTTTATCCAGAATCTAAAGTTTCTGTAGCATGTAATCTAATTTAGCCTGTCGGGATAGATTATTTAAATAATCCAAACATAGGGAGCCCAGAATAAGAAAGAGGGCCTTTAATCCTACATAGCTTAATGTAATACCTGGACAAATCCCAGGGTATGTTAAGCAGGTAATCAAAAAGTATTGGCAAAGTCCCTTGAGGGATGGGAGAAAAATTATGGAACTATCAAACTTTACCACTGGGGAAACCCCTGATATTGTGTCAAACATTAGGGGCACTCAAATCAGTACGCCAAGCCCTTGATCTTGAGGCTTGCTCCTGTGAAGCTTATGTATGTAGGGGAGAAGCTTAGCCTACGTATAGGTGTGTGTAAGAGTTACTTCTGGAGGACCTATTGTTGCTCAGATGTGGCCTCTCTCTAAGCCCAAATCTGCAAGTGAAACCATTGCTTCCTTCCCTGTGTGGGACATGACATCCAGGGATAAAAGTCTCCCTGGGAGTATGGGAGATGACTACCAGGGATGAGCCTGGCCCTGGCACCGTGAGATCAACAATGCCACCCTGACCAAAAGAGGGAAAAGAAATGTAACAGATAAGGTATCAGTGGCTGAGAGAGTTCAAATATAGTTGAGAGGCTACTCTGGAGTAAGCGTCACTTTTACTCAAGGTTCAGTAAGAATTTAAATTCCTAAAAAAAAAAAAAGACATTTTCCCAAAATCCAAAATACTTTCTGAGCCAACATCTCCTTGTCTCCTCATTCAAAAAAAATTTCTTTTTTAGGTGAAAGACCGAAAAAACCAATTCCTCTTCAGGATCAGACTGTTAGAGATGAAAAAGGAAGGTATAAGCGGTTTCATGGAGCCTTCAGTGGAGGTTTCTCTGCTGGGTACTTCAACACTGTTGGCTCAAAAGAAGGTATGATTTTGTTATTTATAGCTATTGTATCGCCAAAGTAAACAATTGAAGTAGTATAAGATACCCCCCCCAATCCCGTTCTAGTTTGCTAGCTGCCAGAATGCAATATACCAGAAACAGAATGGCTTTTAGAAAGGGGAATTTAATCAGATGCTAGTTTACAATTCCAAGGCCAAGAAAATGTCCCAATTAAAACAAGTCTATAGAAATGTCCAATCTAAGGCATCCAGGGAAAGATACCTTGGTTCAAGAAGGCCGATGAAGTTCAGGGTTTCTCTCTCAAGTGAGAAGGCACATGGCAAACACAGTCAGAGTTTCTCTCTCATCTGGAAAGGCACATGGTGAACATGGCAGCATCTGCTAGCTTCTTCTTCTGGGTTCCTGTTTCATGAAGCTCCCCGGGAGACATTTTCCTTCTTCATCTCCAAAGGTCACTGGCTGGTGGGCTGTGCTTCTCATGGCTATGTTGTTCTGCTCTGCTCTCTGAATCTCTTTCATTCCCCAAAATGTTTCCTCTTTTATAGGATTCCAGAAATTTATCAAGACCCACCCGAATGGGTGGAGACATGTCATTACCCAATCCAGCTTAACAACCACTCTTGGTTAAATCACATCTCCAGGGAGATGATCTGATTACAGTTTCAAGCTACAGTATTGAATAAGGATTATTCTACCTTAATGAAATGGGATTTTGATTAAAACATGGCTTTTCTAGGGGACATACATCCTTTCAACACCCCCATTTTTTAACTTCTTTAAATATTTTAGTGCATGTACTGTAGTATCCTTTGAATGTTTGGAATGTTTCCAGAATTAACTTCTGTGTTACTCATGAATTAAAACTTGAAGATGAGAGAGATTCTTTCTACTTAAAAAAAAAATAGATGCAATCTCATAAGATGATTAAATGATAATAATGACTTCTATTTTATTGCATTTTATCATGCACAGTGTACTCTCACAGATTTATTTTGTTAACCATTAAACATCTGTTGGTTCCCATACAACTCGGTGATATGGGCAGGTAGATACAGCTATTTTGTAGATGAGGCCATTTGAGGGTCAGAGTGGTAAAAGAGCCTGCATAAGGTTATATATTGCAGCGGTGGAGCCAACAGCTGCTCTTCTGCTGATGCTGGGATCTACAGCATCACTGTAGATCTATATGCTTTCAACCTGAAGAAATATAAATGAAACTTTTCACATTGTGCAGTGTAACAAGTTTCATATTGTTTTAAGTAATGTATATATATATTTATACACTTTTAACGGTTTAACATAGAAACTTTTTTTTGACTGGAAGGAAATGGTTTTATATATCTATGTGATTAATGAAAAATGAACTGATTAATAGCACTTATCAGGAACAAGAGGGGCCAGATATTATATAGATTAAAAAAAAATAATTTAGACACAGAAATAATAGTAAAATAAGGATGAAAAGCAGTAGAAGAAAGGAAAAAAAAGCAAGGCAAGAAAAATACTTGGGATAAATAAAATGTTGAAGTTTGATATCCAGAATATTTAAAGATCAGTCTCCAATGATCAAATGGCCTAAGTATTTTAATAGTTTATTCTAGAGGCGATAGAAATGCTATATGGACTATTCAGCCTTATTATTAAGAAAAGCAAATGAAAGTAACCAAAGCTCTATTAAATCAGCACACCTATTAAAATGGTTGGAATGACAGTAGAGTTTGTGAAGTAACAAGTACACTAATACATTACTGATTGTTGGGTAATTTCAAGCAGTATATCTGGAGAGTGGTTTGATCTCTACTTTGGGCACTTTATTCTAAAGAATTAAAAGAACAACAGTACCCTCTTTTTATCTGTATTACTATTATAGCTATGCTATATATTATAAATAAGTTGCTTGTGGGGGGTTAGGTAGACTGTGATATATTAATGCACTGGAATCTCTCTTTATCATTATGAGTGACAAATTAAAGGACAATATAGAAATAAGGCAAAGACTGTAGAAATCCAAAGTGAGGAATGTGCTGGGCTCATATCCTAGGGAATATGCCACTCTCACTTCTTGCAGGCTCAGAAACTTGCTGCCCCCACCTACCAAGAGTATTCCTCTCCTACACTCCTCAGCTCCACAAGACCCTGTAGGAAATCAGAAAGGAGGTGCACCAACTCTTAGAGAAAACTAACAAAATTTGTCTGCAGAAGGTTTTAGATAAATTTGAGCTCCATAGCATTCTCTCTAGAGACATGGTGTATACTTGGTGATCTTGGATGGTGAGGAAGTGGTATCAGTTATAAAACTCAAGTTTGATGGAATTGAGGGTCTAGTATGGCCATCACCCCTGCTTGGACCAGGCACATCTGTTATCTAAATTTTTGAGAGTGGGTTGTATACATCATTTTCCTCTAATACTTCACACTTCCAAGTACATTTCTTAAGAACAAGCATACTCACTGTGTAAGTGCCTTAAGTACAGCTACCAATTTCAAGAAATTTAACTTTGATACAAAGCATATAGTGTGACTCTCTCTTTACCCATCCTTTCCTGGCTATCTAATATATCTTGATACATTGTTTCTTTAGATATGTTAATATGTTAATACAGATTGCTGTTCTTCTGTGCCCTTTAAGGTAACCTTGAATCTTTCTACTCAGATCTATCTGTATTCATTTCACAGTTTAACTTTCAGTGCATAATTTGATTTTTCTTTATTCCGAGTTCTTATGGGGAAACCTCACTGTATCCACTAAGGTCTGACAGTAGGGGACATGGTGATTAATAAGAAGATTAAAGAATAATTATGTATAAATAAGCAGTGAGATGGGAAAATAGCTACAGAGTTTGTAGTTATTAGAGGTTTCAAATCTGTATATGTCATTTAATTACTTAGTTATAAACCAAAATACTATAAAGTTTATAGTATTATATATATAAAGTTTATTATATAAAGTTTATAGGATTATAAAGTTTCTCTTTTCTTTCAAGGATGGACACCTTCGACCTTTGTATCTTCGCGACAGAACAGAGCAGGCAAATCTGTTCTTGGTCCTGAAGATTTTATGGATGAGGAGGTGGGTGTACAAAACTTCAAATGCCTTTCAAAGCTAGTGGGATGTGTGTAGTCGATTGTAGTGGCACATTCTTTCTCCCCAGAACGTCCAATGTAGGATTTCCTCTTTGTAAGGCTTTATCATTTAAGTGTTTGGATTACTGTGCCCTCTATGGTAATGGATTCTTGTTCACTGGGGCAGCATCTTATGCTGGGGCTGGTTTCTAAAGTCAAGAGTGTAATGGGAAAATCATGTGCAAACAGCATTGCCCCCAAAATGTAGTACCCATGGGCACCACTCTACAGCTTTCCGCAGACTGCACACTGCAGTTTAAGGAACAGTGAACAACACAGAGAGAGGAGTGAAAGGGTGGCACCCACAGGTGTCTGGAAACATTGTTAGAGTAAAAAATACCCACCAACATCTTAGAGGTAAGGAGGTTGACCAGGGAATTCCACAGTGGTTCTATCAGCCTACATGTGTATTCCATTTTCATTTTAAAATTAAACCCCTGTTACCTTAATACCTAGTTATAGATTTGTGATGAAGATTAAATAAAACACTTAGGTCAGGATGCTCTCCTCTCAGGCATCCCCTGCATGGCAGCTTGTCCTAATACTAGCTTTCCTCATGGTTGCAAGACAGCTACAGTCATTACAGGTGGCACAGCCAGGACAACAATATCCAATGGAAGGAGCATGTTTTTCTTGATATCTTTTCTTAAGAACCAAGAAAATTTCACGTAAATCCTACAGTGAAATTCCCCTCATATCCAGTTGGGCAAATTGTTCCACATGCCCATTCCTAAAGCAATCTCTAGCAAGGAAAGGGAGACCAAAAGGTATGATTCTCTCCCACTCCTTCTCCTCTACTTCCCCTGCTGCACCTGGTACTGGGTGCTAGCTAGTACAGAGGAAAGCAGGTGCCTAGGCAACACTAGGGCACCCAGGAAAGAGGAAGGGGAGTGGGTTTCAGACAGACAGCTGACAGTATCTGCAACTCCAGTAAACACGAAAACACTGCACTCAAGGCCTGTCACACAACGGCACACAGTCTTGCTGGGTGTGAAGCTAAGATTTGCTCTCTTCATACTGACCTTTGAAAAACTGTCAAAAAGAACTTGGCCCATACTTACTGTCTTCCCAGGTTGATAGTAGCTGTTGTGGCCCCACTGAGCAGCTCATTATGTCTCTGTCCTTGACCACTGGCCTTAGCTTATGTGAGAGTGAGGTTATGAGTCAGTGTGTAAAGAGAGTCTCTCCACTGATCTCTAGCTGAATTTCATAGTTTTAACTTTTTTTTTTAAATAAGTAAAGCTATGAGGTATAATCACTTTTCAAATAGAAATATAAGTAATTCTGTTTGAATTTTTTTAAGGATCTTAGTGAATTTGGGATAGCACCAAAAGCGATTGTTACAACAGATGATTTTGCTTCCAAAACCAAAGACAGAATACGAGAAAAAGCCAGGCAGTTAGCAGCTGCTACTGCCCCCATTCCTGGAGCCACTCTACTTGATGACCTCATATCACCAGCAAAGTGAGAAGAATTTAATTCTAGATTTTTCCATTCTCGGTATCCTTCCTTTGAGCATGTGTGATTATCTTAGCTAGGAGTAGTTTGTAAGTAAGAGTAGCCATTTCAGCATGAATGAAAAGGGGACTTACTGCATGGAGCTCAAAAGCTCCAGCCACTGACCATACTGTTTGGGCTCATGGAAGCTAAAGAAGTGAATCAGAGCAGCTGCTCTCTCATCCCCCTTTTCACAAGCCTGTGAACTCTTCTGCCTTACTCTGCTCTCTCTTTCTGCAAACCTCCTTGTTCGCCTGGGTACATGACATAATGTGACAGCCTCAGAACTTTGTGATTTCCCAGGCCACATGTTTAGAAAGACTGTAGAGTCTCCATGTGCCCATTCCAGATGCCCAAGAGAGATGGCATCTCATGGACTTCCCCAGGTCAGGTGTCCATGCCATGTTTACTGAGCTGTGGCTGGAGCGGCAGGGTCATACAGCTCTGACAGGAATAGGGGAAATGTCTCAGGCAGAACAGGTATATGAGCTGGGCAGGAACCCCAGAACTGGTTATTTTATACTGTTCCCTAATGTTGTCAGAAGAAGCTCATTTTCAGTGTTTTACTATCCTAGATTATCTGTGGGTTTTGAATTGCTAAGAAAGATGGGGTGGAAGGAAGGACAAGGAGTTGGTCCTCGTGTGAAGAGAAGGCCACGGCGACAAAAACCTGGTGAGTGTACTGATTGTCATTCTTTCTACAGTATACCTTTTAAAAAAAATTTTATTGTGGTAACAAATATAATATAAAATTTGCCAATTTATTATTTTAAAATGTACAGTTCAGTGACATTAATTATATTTAAATGTTATGCCACCATTACCACCTTCCATCACCAAAACTTATTGATCACTTCAAATAGAAACTCTGTACCCATTAAGCAATAATGCACCATACCTCCCTTTCTCCAGTCCCTGGAGAGATCTACTTCCTGTCTCTGTGAATTTGCTTATTCAATATTTGGCCTTTTATGCCTGGCTTATTTCATTTAGTATAATGTTTATCCATGTAGTTGCATGTATCAGAACTTCATTCCTTTCTATGGCCGAATTATATTCCATTGTATGGATATACCACATTTTGTTTATACATTCACTTGTTGATGGACATTTGAGTTTCCACCTTTTGGCTATTGTGAATAATACAGCATACTTTTTGTTTTCTTGAAGTTTTTATTTTAAAATAATTTCAAACTTAAAGGACAGTTGTAAAGATACAAAACCCATATTGAGAAATCCAAAATTCTGCCTCCCCAGATACCCAAATCCACCAATTTAAACATTTTCTGCATTTGCCATATCATTCTTTCATCCATCCATCCATCCATCATCTATTTCTGAACATTTGAGAGTAAGTTGTATACATCATGCTCCTTGAACATTTAATATTTCTATGTATATTTCCTAAGAACAAGGATATTCATTTATGTAAATACCTTAATCCAGTATTTTTTTGGGGGGGACTGAGTACAGTGTACCTTATTGGTGGCTCATGACAAAGTAGGGTTCTCTAAGCTCTTCCCCTTCCTCAGGGGGTCTGGAATGAGAATTGTGGAGGGTGGGAGATTCTCAGTGTTGGGGGATTGAGTGAGGGTAAGGACTCCTTAGAAGCTGACTGTCTCTCTCTTCCTTTTGTGCTATTGCTAGGGCTGGTGGTCCAGGAGACTCTTATTTCTTAGAGGTTATGTGGACCATAATTTTTGCCACCCTTTGCAGTAGCCAAATTCATTGTCATACTAGGAAATGAGCTAGACAAAGTAGTCGTTGAGAGCATTGTCAGCTACAGCATTAAAACTGAAAGGTAGGCCAGCCACCATTTTGTGTTCAGCTAGGTTCCTGGTCTTGCAAGATCATGAAAAAATCCTTTTCTCCTCCACAATCGGATGAGCATTTGTTCTCCTTCAGGTACAGCATTCTTTCTAACAACTTTAGGGGCTCATCCAGGATCCGAGGCTTTGGAGGAGGACCCCCAGGGAGGACGGTGGGAAGGCACACCCCGCTGATTAAGCAGTCTCAAACTCCGCTGCTGGGGGTCTGCTTCTGATAGCCAGAAAGACCTGAGACCGGATGCTTGGATCCACCGACTGTGGACAAGAAAGTGGAAGGGCTGCCTCACAGTGAGCAGGCAACTCTGTGCACGGACCAAGAGAATTTGAGGTCCCTGTATTCTCTGAGAAGGAAGTAAAGGAACTGGAACAATTGGGAGCAAGCCCAGACATTCAGAGGAGATGGGTCCTCCTGGATGGCAGGCACCAAGGCTTGCTGGCCCAGACTACACCTCTTGAATTTGCTGTCTGTCAGTACCAGCCCGGCAGTTGGAGCCTCATCAAATCCTGGAAAGAGTCCAAACTCCACCCATCCTGGGAAGGATTCTGTCAAGTTCTGTTGACAACTGAGACAGCCATCTGAATGGCAGAGAAGGGCTGGATCCACTATAACTGAGTGAAAAGTCCAGTACCTGAGCCAGACAAGAAGTTTGATTCCTGGGAAATAAGTCCAACTTGGAACCCTTTAAAAATTAATGTTGAAAAGACAATAGTTGGGGGATGTTCTAGTTTGCTAGCTGCTGAAATGCAATATACCAGAAACAGAACAGCTTTTAAAAAGGGGAGTTTAATAAGTTGCTAGTTTACAGTTCTAAGGCTGAGAAAATGTCCCAGTTAAAACAAGTCTATAGAAATGTCCAATCTAAGGCATCCAGGAAAAGATACCTTGGTTCAAGAAGGCCAATAAAGTTCAGGGTTTCTCTCTCAAGTGAGAAGGCACATGGCAAACATGGTCAGGGTTTCTTACTCATCTGGAAAGGCATGTGGCAAACACGGTGTCATCTGCTAGCTTTCTCTCTTGGCTTCCTGTTTCATGAAGCTACCTGGGAGGCGTTTTCCTTCTTCATCTCCAAAGATCGCTGGCTGGTAGACTCTCTGCTTCTCGTACCTATGTCATTCTCTGCTCTCTCAGAAATCTCTCGCGTTCTCCAAAATGTTTCCTCTTTTATAGGATTCCAGTAAACTAATCAAGACCCACCCAAATGGGTGGAGACACGTCTCCACCTAATCCATCTTAACAACCATTCTTGATTAAGTTACATCTCCTGGGAGATGATCTAATTACAGATTCAAACATACAGTATCGAATAGAGATTATTCTGCCTTTACGAAGTGGGATTTTGATTAAAACATGGCTTTTCTAGGGTACATACATCCTTTCAAATCAGCACAGGGGATAAAGGGAGTTTTTGGATTTGGGGGATTTTGGAGTCTGTATTTTAACCTAACATAATTAATAGTGAGCCTGGTCAAAGGACAGATGAGGGATCTGAGGCCCAATTTAAAAATGAAAATAACTATACTAGTCATAATGCTCCAAATTGGGGATACAATAAGCCCTGTCAAGTTCCTGACGAGTATAGCTGAAGGTTTAGAGCCCCGAACTGTGCAGTTTAATGCTTGCCAAGTGGTGGACCATAGAAACTTAATGAGTCAACAGTGATTAAATTGGGGAAATGGGTACCTGTGTCCAGAACCAGTAAGAAATTACTGGAGGGGAGTCTCTGGGAAGATTCTGGATGCAGGCCCTCTCCCCAGCACCAATAATGTGCTTTTCAATTGGTCCTTCAATAGCACCTAAAAACACTGAGCTAGAGATTAGTTCCCTAATACAGAATAATCCCAAAGTTGTCAGGGAGGATAGGACAGAAGAATTGGAGCAAACAGTAAAGGTAGGTACAGGTGCAAAGATACAAATGCCTAGGTGGAATGAATCAAATATATAGTCCAGAATCTAGACAAAATCAACTGTTATGCTTACACAACAGGCCAACCCACTGTTCTTGTCGTTCCCTTCCCAGTGGGTATGGAGGAATATGAAAAGGAGTTCAAGTGCATGGTACTCCTTTTTCAGAATACTACTCCTGGTGAAAATTATAGTATGTTGTCCTCTCTTTTCCCTCCAGTCAGGAGAGAAAAAGTCAAGATCATACTGGCTTCTTGCCTTTCTATCTAGACGGAAAGAAGAGCTCCAGAAACTTGAGACCGTGGTCTTGCATACCTCAGCATGGGATGTGACTGAGGATAGTACTGGCAGTTTCTCCAGTTTCACCACACCACGAGCAGGTCTTGGTGGCATTGTGAAAATGGCATCTTAGACTAGTTTTGCCCAAGAAATGAAAGGGGGCCCATGCTCTGGTCCAATTGGCCATCTCATTCACCCTGACATTTGAAAAGAAGAAGGATCAAGTTGATTTAGACAGTATAGGGGTGCCAAGGGAAATCCCAAATAAGTTTAAGGCTAAAACCCAAATACCTGTAGGATTTGAGTCATTCTGGTGGATCACAATCAACAAAAATGTGGATTGGATTAATCAGAAAAGGATGCAGTTAAAGAAATAGCAAAACAGTTGGATACTACTAGCTGAATGACCTAGGAAATTAGGATGGCCCTAAAAATAATGTTAGTGTGGTGGTTAAGTTCAGGTGTCAGCTTGGCTTGGTGAAGGTGTCTAGTTCTATTGCTGTGGACATGAGCCAATGGCATGTGAACCTCATCTGTTCCTGATTACATCTGCAGTCGGCTAAGAGGCATGCCTGCTGCAATGAATGATGTTTGATTTAACTGGCTGGTGTTTAAATGAGAGAGCACAACATAGCACAGCCAAAGTAGCTAAGCATACCTCATTTCAGCACTTGCAGCTCAGCCCAGGCCTTTGGAGATACAGAAAGAAATCACCCTGGGGAAAGTTGTTAGAACCCAAAGGCCTGGAGAGAAGGCCAGCAGAGATCACCCTGTGCCTTCCCACGTAAGAAGGAACCTCAGTTGAAAAGCTGCCTTTCCTCTGAAGAACTATACATTAACTAAATAAATCCCCTTTTATTAAAAGCCAATCCATCTCTGGTGTGTTGCATTCCAGCAGCTAGCAAACTAGAACAGTTAACCAAAAAGGAAGGCGTTGGGGGTAGTTATTGTACATTTATCCCCAATAATATAGCCCCAAATAGAACTATCATCAAAGCTTTACAAGATCTGAGGGCCTTATCTAAAAAATTGGTGAAAAATTCAGGCATTAATGACTCTCTCACATAATGGTTAGAAAACAGGTTTGAGGAATAGAAAAGGGTGGCACTGTCCATGCTAACTTCTTTAACAATCATAGCTTGGATATTCACAATACTTAAGTGCTGCATTGTCCAGGTACCTAAGGGTTAGTTCAAATACTCATCAAGATCTCCTTAAAAAGGAAGATACCTAAGATGAAAAGTGTAAAAGGCTCTTATCAGGTTTGAAGAAGAGACTAAAATGTGAAACTAAAGTTTGAAAAGAAAGGGAGGGGTTTTGTAAGAATCAGACTTTAAATTTAGCTTTCACAAAGGCAACACAGGCAGGAAAAGGGAGGGCCTCTGATGCAAGCTTAGAACTGGCACCAAATCCTTAATGACCAGGGTCATTAAAAATGTAAAACATAATCAAAGGGGGAACCTTTAGCAGGAAGTACAAATTAGATTTCCCAGATAGGCTGTAACCTCTGGAATACCCAATCAGCAGAGAAACAGGGAAGGGACTTTGGGTCAGGTACAGGTATAACTGTCTTGGCGTTCTATTGTTTGGTGCGCCAGCCATCATTTTGTGTTCAGCTAGGTACCTGTTCTTGCAAAATCATGAATAAATTATTTTCTCACCCATAAAAAAAAGAAAAAAATGTGGAAGAGTGGTGTCACTGTTAAAATTGCAGGAGTCAACCTGGTCCTTAGTGAAGCCCAGGATGCCCTTTGGGGGTCCTCTGACACCTGCTTCATCACCTTTTTCACGT
The DNA here is from genome assembly GCA_004026745.1 of Myrmecophaga tridactyla. Lineage (NCBI taxonomy): Eukaryota > Metazoa > Chordata > Mammalia > Pilosa > Myrmecophagidae > Myrmecophaga > Myrmecophaga tridactyla. The sequence goes on along the minus strand of PVIY010014303.1, from coordinate 41,414 downwards.
AGTAGGTCACATTCATGACACAGGGGGGTGGGAACACAGAAGGCCGTACCAGCGGCTTCCCATTCAGCTCAGGGCTAACCTTGCCTACTGCCTTGGCAGTGTCAGTAGATGCAGGGATGATATATTGGGCAGCCCCATGGCTGTCATGCCACAGTTTCCCAGAGGGGCCATCCACAGTCTTCTGGGTGGCGTTGATGGCATAGACTGTGGTCATGAGTCACTTCATGATGCCAGAGTTGTCACGGATGCCATTCCTCATGGGGACAGACAGTTGGTTCAGGAGGCATTGCCAACAACCTTGAGGGAATTGTAATACTTCTTATGGTTCATACCCGTAATGAACATGGGGGCAGAGATGATTCTTTTGGCTCCACTCTTCCAGGATGTCCCAGCTTTCTCCAAGGTAGTGAAGACACCAGTGGACTCTACAACATATTCAGTGCCAGTGGGATCTTGCTTTTGGAAGATAGAAATGGGCTTCCCATTAATAACAAGTTTCCTGTTCTCAGCCTCGATGGTACCTTTGAACTTGCCATGGGTGGAATCATGCTGGAAAATGCAAACCATGCAATAGAGATCGATGAAGTTTGCCCACATTAAAAGCAGGCTTTGTGATCAGGCACCCAATATGGCCAAATCTATTTGCTCTGACCTTCACCATCACATCTCAGGGATACAGTCAACACTGTACAAGAAGATGCAGCTCTCTGTTGAATGAGGAGGAACAGAGAGCAAGTACAGCATACTTTTTAATGGCTATGTGTTTCTCAAAATAAAATTGTTGAGTCTAGGGATGTACATTTTTTTAAGCCTTTTTATGTGCAATGCATGATAGCTTTTCAGAAGAATTGGACTAGTTTATATTCCCACCAGCAGTGTATGAAAATTCTTGTTTCCCAAAACTTTAAAAAATCATTTTGCTAAATTGTTAGTGGAAAATAGTAACCATTCTATAGTTTAACATCATTGTTTTCTATTTATTTCTTGTTCCTGGTCTCCCCAGTCAGACTGTGGACTCCTTGAGGGCAGTGATCATTTCTTTTGGGTTCTCCATGGTGCTGGGGCAGTAGAGGTTACTCATTGAGTACTTTATTGCCAGAGTGTGCATGGGGCAGAGGCTGGTGAAAAACAATTTCAGAGTGATAGTCCTCTGACCCTAAAGCTATAGCCCCTTTTACAAGCACAGTCATACTTGGGCATGTACTTCTGAAGACTCAGTGAGTTGAGTTTCTGTCTTTTCAGTTGCTCAGGACTAATGCCTTCAAAATGTCCTTTATAGATCCTGGAGTGAAAATCTATGGCTGTGCATTACCCCCTGGAGGCTCTGAAGGCTCTGAGGTATTATATGGGATGACTGGTTTTCAATTTGTTTCAGTAGCAGCTGATACTTTATGATTATGAAATTCTAGGATCGGAAACAATTTTAGAAATCAGACAATACCCGTATTCTAATACTGTTCTCATTATGTCAGAAAATGTATTCAGCAACATGTCAGCACCATACCTATCCCAAGTTCAGATGTTCATATCCTTAAAATGGAGTTGTTTGTGTTATTATCATTTGTGCAGGGATTTGATTTAATCATTTGTAATAGTGTAATGAAGGTTTGATAACTGTTCCATTTGGAATTAATCATTGATTAAAATAGCATTTCACAGGCTTACTTTGCACCATGCAATGACTCACCCTAATTCCATTTTAAATATTGGAAATAGGATGAAGATGATGATTACGTGCCTGATAATGTCACCTTTGCACCCAAAGATGTTACACCTGTGGATTTTACACCTAAAGATAATGTACATGGATTGGCTTACAAGGGCCTGGATCCCCAGCAAGCATTATTTGGACCTTCAGGAGAACATTTTAATCTTTTTGGTGAGGGTTCTGAAAGGGCCAACAATCTTATTGGAGACATCGGACTGAATAAAGGAAGAAAATTGGGAATATCAGGCCAGGTAAAAGTGTTTCTATTTTGTAAATGTGGGACCATTGAAAAATGAATCTCATATTCATATTAAATGTGCCTCATGGTACTTATTCATTGAATAAATGAAGACTTTGAAGGGGTTATATTTTCTAAGAATCTTATCTGAAGACATGTGAGGCATATGCCTTCCTTATTTTAATACTGTTCTCCTATGACCCAGGACCTAGTGTTCTTGGTGGAGTTAGTGCATTCCTAAAAGTGAGAACTACTTTACCACATGGGCTGAGCAGAAAACCACCCCTAATTTTTTGTTCAGGGGACTTTTTCCTTTGGAGAGATGGAGAGCTTTTACTGATTGAAAGTTCTGTCGGATTGATTCAGAGGTTCTTTCTTAAAATGCATTTAGAAGATGAATTCGTACTTCATTTCATTGTTACCTTTTCTTTTCTATACTTTTAGCAACCCTTTTAACCACTTTTGCTTGTTGGAGACCTCTCTCCACAGAAGATCAGGAGCTCGTATAGCTGCTGTTAGACTAGCAGTGGTCATCAGGCCTCAGGTTGTCGCCAGTACTGACCCCTGCCAACTGATGAGCATCTCTGCCTCTCTCTTTTGGGAGGTACCATTTTTGCCCTGGTTTCACTGTTGCCTGGGGCATGTCCTCCATTCCTCTTCTTGTGCTAGGACCCTACAGCTGCTTTGGGACCAGAGGCCAGCTCCAGTGCTGAAAGCTTGGCATTCCCTTCTGGTCCTGTTTTTCAAGAGACTTGAGTCTGTGTGTTAATGTTGGCCTACTTCTCTTCTTTGTATTCCTGAATGAGAATCCAAGGAGTCTATTCAATTGGATTCTTAAGATAGCTTTATTCTTCAATGTAGACATCCCCTAGAACCTATAATTGCTCAGTTTGAAACCTTTTCCTTGAAGGCTTTCGGTGTAGGTGCTCTGGAAGAAGAAGATGATGATATCTATGCCACAGAAGCGCTATCCAAGTATGACACCATTTTGAAGGATGAGGAACCTGGAGATGGACTATATGGTTGGACAGCGCCCGGGCAGTATAAAAGCCAGAAAGGTAATTCCATAGACCTACAGCTGATGGTAGAGTAAAGGGATTGCAGGATTGAAGCTGGAGTGTCAGCCTCCATGGAGTAGGTGATTGCAGTCAAAGATACAGGGTCAAGAGCAGTCCAGTGTAGGAAATAGAAGTAATGCCAAGGTGAACTATCAGAATGGGGCCAAGGTGGGGTAGAGGGAGAGGCCTACGGTGGAGGAAAGCAGCCAGTGTGTGGACAGGTGCTAGTGTTGCAGGTCACAGCTGGCAGTGGGTCAGAGGGAAGCACTCAGAGCTCTAGGAACTGGGCAGGTAGCCAAAGTAGGCCAATTCCAGCAACAGTTCAGAGGCCAGGTGTGGGGATCCGGCAGTAGATACACTGAGAGCCTGCAGCAAGACGGAGCCTGATGCCCAGCCTCTCTCCTTACTTGAGTCCCTGCTCTTACTGAATTTCAAGTCAGTTCCTAACACAACCTGAATTTCAAGTCAGAGTCCACGGCAGTTTAGCTTCTATGGGTCTGAGTAGTATTTGTGTCCAGCTGCATAACCTTGGGCAAGACTTGTAACCTCTCTGAACATCAGAGTCCTCATTTTTAAAGTGAGGATAAAATCTACTTGAGTTAATGTTGTGAGAACTAAGTGACATAGGTTGGTGTTTGGCACAGTACCTGCCTCAAAGCCTGAATAAATGGCAGCTACTATTCTTGTGGTTATAATAAAATTTACAACCTAAATAAAGTATGGGAGGTTTGAGCTGATGGGAAATCATCTGTTTTGACATTTTTAGCTATAGTCTGATAAGTTTGATCTAACTCTTGTAAAAAAAATTACATATAAAATATACCCATTGAAATAATCTAAATATTGCAGAAGAATATATAAATGTATCACCCTCAAAATGATGTTTGTTTTACACTGGTAGGTGAGAAAAAACAGGTGCAAAACAATATTCATTAGAAAATCCTTACATTGTTTCTATTTTTTGCTGCGAGCAATAGGGCTATAACAAACATTCTTATGGCTCTTATCTTTATGTACAATTGTTATTTCTTCAGACTTCTTCAGAAAAATTCATAGAAGTGAAACTGTTAAGTTTTCAAAGAATACAAAATTCCAAGAATATGAAATGAAATTCCAAATTACACTACAAAATTTTAGGAATTTTCAGAAGCTGATGCAAAAGTTAAGCATGAGCTAAGGTACCGTGAATCATCTTGTGGGGGAAGGTAGTCACATGATGACGTTTGCTTATCAGCTGCTGGAAATCTCAGCCCTGCCTCTCCTGGCAGGTGGCAGCAGTGCCTTGTCCAGGACCAAACACATTTGTGTGAGTGCACATGGTTATCATGCAGAAGGGGCTTTTTGGTCACAGAAAATGTAATTTGTGCATATGAATATTTGATACAGCCATTAGATTCATTAAACCCTTGAGAATCAAGGGGACTCTGATCTGCATGACCAGGGAAAATCCTGCCTCCAGTCAGAGGGCACCATCATTCAGTTTCCAGAATTTGTGATCTTTATCTCTTGTCAGAATTTCATTTGTGAAAATGATCATGATGATGAATATGCAACTATGTGATGATATTGTGAATTACTGATTATATATGTAGAACGGAATGACCATTCTACATATTCTTAACAAAGAATGTTTGTGTTTTTTTCTTGTCATATTTTTTTAAAAAATTAAAAAAAGAGAATTTCATTTGTGAAAAAGACAAAAAGTTCCTTTTAATTAGTACTAAGATTAGATTCCAGGATGACCTGGTTTTATTGCTTTTTTTTCAATCTTTTTTATTTGTTGTTGTTTTTTTTTTTTTTTTTTTTTTTTTTTTTTTTTTTTTTTTTTTTTTTTTTTTTTTTTTGCTTTTCGTACCTTATTTGAATAGTTGCTAAGGAAATTGGTAGGTAGTCTCCCAGTGGTTTTTTTACCCAGTTTTAGAAAGGACTCTTGCAGTTATGACTATTATTTTATTCATACTTGTCCTTTTGACTATTTTTCTTGAGACTTCTTACTCCACAGCATTTGTATATTCCTTGGTGCTCCTTAGCTTAGGACCTAAGGCACTTTCTGTCGATGCAAGGTTGAGGTACTTGTTTTGTAGGGCCAAAGTCTTGTGTCCTGGCAGCCTAATCGGCTTCCTGGGGGTGGTGTGGGCTGGGCCTCCTGTCCCTGAGTCAACAGAGGTGTGAGCATTTGACGTGTCATTCTTTCCTCCCCTTGCTGCTATCTTTGAATGATATTGTATGACAGGTCGTATTTTTGTTCTTGGAGATATAAAGCTTCTGACGTCTATTGTCTTATTCTAATCTTCTCTGCCTCTGGAATTAATCAATGACATCATTTTGTAGAATCCGAGAAAGATCTTCGCTACATTGGCAAAATTTTGGATGGATTTTCCTTGGCTTCTAAACCTTTATCTTCCAAAAAAGTAAGAGATCTTTCTTTTTTTAAATGCTTTTTATTGTGAAATATAACGTATATACAGAAAAGTGATAAACTTCAAAGTACAGTTTGACAAGTAGCAAATTTCAAAGTATGGTATGGGTTACTGTTCCATATTTCAGGTATTTCCTTCTAGCTGTTCAAATACATAAGAGACTAACATGAAATATCAGTATAGTTATTTGGTAGTTATAATGATTTTTTAAATCCTGTCTTCACTGTTACTACTCCTCCCCCTCAGTTATTCCTTCTCCCAAACTTCCAGGATATTTGGGCAGTGACAGTTATAACTTCTTCACGTTGAAAAGGAGTGTCAACATTTTGGGGTAGTGGGAGCAGCTAGTTGATGTTCTTGGAGAGACTGGTGCTTCTGGGTTTCAGGGCTTATCTGGCTTTTTTTTTTCTTTTCAATTATTGATTTAATGCTTAAAATGTTTGCTGCTATGTAGTCTGTTATTATGATAAAATGGAAAAGATAGGTAAATTCTATTTTCATAAAGCAGTAGCCTACTTACTAGTGATTGTCCAGGAAAATGTGTTCTACGTTAGAAATGTCAGTTAGTAGCCACATTGAATTCAGACCATCTCATTGCTAATCTTTAAATCCAACGTTTAAAGAGAGTGGTTATTTCCCTTAAAAATGAAATACATTAGAAATAGATGGGAGAATAAAACTGATATAATTCCACGGACAATGTAACTTTTTTAAAAAAAGTAGAAACCTTTTAAAAAGCCATAATCCAATTCTGACTCCTTCCCAATGCTACGAAGTAGCTAGTGCAAGCAAGGTTCCTGATGCTTTGTACGGGAGGAGCAGAAAGTTGAGAAGCTGTGTGTGCGCAGTTGAGTCGTGGGGAGAACTCCTCGCACATTTCCAGATGATTTTGTTTTGGAAGATTTGTTTTAGCCACATGTGAAAATCTGCTCTTAGACCAAAGGCTGCCCCAGCCAGGTGGGTGTCCTTCCTTTAACAGAGCAGGTCACTGGAGCCACCTGCTCACAGTACAGCTGTCATAGCATATACCCAGGAGTTATTGCGGCTGCTGGGTAGCTCAGTAGAGCTGCCTGATTGTTTGCCTTGTTGATAGTCCTTTTTCAGATCTTTCCATGCTTAAATGAGCTTTTTAGTTTTTATTAACAAACATTTGGTAAAGACTGCTAAGGCTAGGCCTGTGATTCTCCAGATTGGGGAAGACCAGGGGGCAGCACAGCCTAAAAACTCATACTCAGTGGCTTTGATGAGCGTAGTGATGGCGAATGTGCTGTGAAGCAGGCAGCATGTCCTGCTGGCGTAGGGCACAGGCAGCAGATGGCCAAGGTCTCTTACTGGCTAGGTAACTTGGGGCACGCTCCTTACCCTGTCTTTGCTTCAAGTTCTCATCTTTCAAATGGGAGTAATAATGGCATTACCTCATAGAGTTGTTGGGAGTTCTAAATGAATTAATACATATAAAATATTTAGGGACTGTTATTACTAGAAATGTCAAATAAAAGTTAAAGGAGAATGTGAAGTTTTTACATGTTGAAAAGGAGTATAGTTTAAAAAGGCTGAGAAGTGCTTGCTCAGTTCAGGAATTTGAGGAAAATAGGACTAAGTTCTGGCCTCGATGTAGCTCCCTTCCAGGAAGGGCACCAGACAGGTGAATGCATTGTAGTGGGGTGAAGTGTCCTAATGGGAAAACCAGAAATCAAGGCCAGGGCTTCCTGAGGCGGCTGCATGCTGGATAGAGTTGTGGGTAGGAATGACTCCAAGGATGCTGGGTTCACCTAACTTTTTACAGATACGTAAGGTTTCTAAATCTGTGGCCAAAACCCAACGTCTGGCTCTAGAGGCAAAACAGAACAGTGACTTTACTGTTTTGAATCTAACAGAGGATATAAAGAAGAGCCATGTCCATACCCCTCCTTTCTGTTATGTCCCTCTGGTTTTTTTTGTTGTAGTAGTAATATGAGAATGTTTGGCAGCTGATTTGGGAGTCTGCTTGAGAGAAGGTAGTGAGGGCTGTGAAGAAAAAAAATGAGGTAGGTAGAGGAAGAACAATTGCTATTTTTAGCAAAAAGAATTGTAGGGAATCCCACCTGAGGACATCTTCATCTGCATCCCATGCCTAAGCAGGGACCACCCGTGCTGGTCAGATTTCCTAATGATAATACCAGTCTCTCATGGACTTTCAGAGGGCCAGGTCCTCAACCCAGGCTGCACGTTACAACTGCATGGGAGCTTGGGGAAATACAGTGCTAACAGACTCTCTGGAGGTGGGATGCAAGCATCAATTATTGTTAAAACTCCCCAGGCATGTCCAGTGTACAGCCAGCATGGAGAACTGCAGTCACAGAGGATGCTTCTCTGGTTAGAGTTCAGGGTTGATTCAACTCTTGCTTTCAGATAGTGTAAAAATCTAAGAATTGGGTGGGCCATGGTGGCTCAGCAGGCAGAGTTCTTGCCTGCCATCCCAGAGACCCAGGTTCGATTCCCGGTACCTGCACATGCAAAAAAATTAAAAAGAACAGGGAGACCATCAAGTGTATTCATTAGTTAGGGTCTTTTCACAGTTATTTGAAAGTACCTAATAATTTCCTTTAACTTATCTGTTCTGCCATCCTTAATGCCATTCAGTATTAAAAGTACCTGTATTTCCTAAATAAGTTTCAATTTCATTGTCAACTTGTGAATTAGAAATGTCTTGGATGAAAAAGCAGAGAGTGAAGGACAGTGTGACCGTGGCTCAGTGGCAAAATTTTCACCTGCCATGCCGGACACCCGGGTTTGATTCCCAATGCCTGCCCATGCCAAAAAAAAAAAAAAAAAAGTGAAATTTTAATTTGGAACTAAAACATAATTAAACAATGAATGCTAAATTTAAAACATAACTTATGCAAATCATTGTTGTTTTTTTTTCCTTAATCTTGAATTACACTTTTTCTGAATTTCCTGATTTAGTGTGGGCCATCTTTGCCTGTGGGCCAATGTACAGTGTTGACCGTTAATCCATTTATGGTTGTTATCATATTAAACATGCATATTAGCATCTCTGTAGAAGTGACAGTAAAAATATATGGCCATTGGAACAGCATGGTTCTGGTGATCCTCCAGATCCATAATGAATATAGGCGGGATATCTGGACAGGCTGTCCAAACACAAAAACTGGCTGAATGGTAGCCTGGGAAGGAGCAGGGTTAACACCACTCAGAGGTTTCTTGGTTAAGTCAAGCGTAATTTTCTTTTTTTTTTTTATTTTTATTAATTTTTAAATTAAAAAAATATATAACAACAAACACAAACATTCTTAACTTATGATCATTCTGTTCTACATATATATTCAGTAATTCACAATATCATCACATAGTTGCATATTCATCATCATGATCATTTCTTAGAACATTTGCATCAATTCAGAAAAAGAAAAAGACAACAGGAAAACATTCATACATACCATACCCCTTACCCCTCCCTTTCATTGATCACTAGCATTTCAATCTAAATTTATTTTCACATTTGTTCCCCCTATTATTTATTTTTATTCCGTATGTTTTACTCATCTGTTGATAAGGTAGATAAAAGGAGCATCAGACACAAGGTTTTCACAATCACACAGTCACATTGTGGAAGCTATATCATTATACAAATCATCTTCAAGAAACATGGCTACTACAACACAGCTGTACATTTTCAGGCAGTTCCCTCCAGCCTCTCCATTACATCTTGACTAACAAGTTGGTATCTATTTAATGCATAAGAATAACCTCCAGGATAGCCTCTCTACTCTGTTTGGAATCTCTCAGCCATTGACACTTTATTTTGTCTCATTTTGCTCTTCCCCCTTTTGGTCGAGAAGGTTTTCTCAATCCTTTGATGCTGAGTCCCAGTTCATTCTAGGATTTCTGTCCCACGTTGCCAGGAAGGTCCACATCCCTGGGAATCATGTCCCACGTGGACAGGGGGAGGGTGGTGAGTTTGCTTGTTGTGTTGGCTGGAGAGAGAGGCCACATCTGAGCAACAAAAGTGGGTCTCTTGGGGGTGACTCTTAGGCCTAATTTTAAGTAGGCTTGTTCTATCCTTTGTGGGGTTAAGTTTCATATGAAAAAACCCCAAGATTGGGGGCTTAGCCTATTGCTTTGGTTGTCCCCACTGCTTGTGAGAATATCAAGAATTCTCCACTTGGGGAAGCTGAATTTTCCCTCTTTCTTACCATTCCTCCAAGGGGACTTTGCAAATACTTTTTTACTCACTGTTCAAATCACCCTGGGATTTATTGGGGCACCACTGTGGACAAACCTACAAAATCTTATGCCCTACTCAAGGTTTCATGTACTTACAGTGTTCAATTAAGCTGTCCACATAAGTTATATTGGAAACTGCACTAGTCAAAATATAAATTTTACACCAAATAAACATTTTTTGCTTTAGTCTCGCACATAAGTTAAAATTTTAAAATATTAATTGCCATCTATTTTCAACACCCTGCAGTAATGACATTCCTTTGTTCTTCCTCAAGCATTATTTTCTTGCAACCATTTTTTTAAATTAATTTTTTATTATGGTAAAACATAACATAAAAAGTCATTTTAATCATTTTTAAATATAGTGTTCTGTGACATTAATTATAATGACATATTTTGTAACCTTCATCATTGTCTATTACCAAAACATTTTCTACACAATCAGTTTTTCTGATTTTTGTTTTTTAAGATTTATCCACCACCTGAGTTGCCAAGACACTATCGACCAGTGCATTATTTCAGGCCAGTGGTAGCTGCAACCTCTAACAACTCCCACTTAATCCAAGTATTATCAGAGTCAGCTGGGAAGGCAATGCATGACTCAGAGGCACACAGTAGGCACCAACTGAATGCCTCCAAGCGCGGGCTGCTGCTAGGAGAGACGCCTATCCAAGGTATGTGCCATGGAGCAGAGTGAAGTCATTACATTTAAAGAAATGAGTTATCCAAATCAAAATGTAAGGTTTTTTTTCCCCATTGAAAATTATTTTACAAGACTTTCTGTTCCTAAATTGTGGAAATAAGTTATTTTTTCTATGAATTGCATTCATGATAATATATATAACCTTTACTTTATACTTGTTTTTTACCATCAGTGTGGATTGTGCTATTAAAATCACAAGCCATATCTTAATCTCAACTGTTTTCAGAATTTTCATAATTAACCAGGAATGGGGTTAAGACCAGGGACATTTGTAGCTTCACTTTCTCTGCCCAGCCAGGAAAAGTATATATGTATATATATTTTTGCCCCCCTCAGGAGAAGAGAGTACTGTTGTTCTCCTGAGAGCCTAAAAGGAATGAAAAAATCTGGAAGTTTGTGAAATGTAGAAAATCCCCCAAAGGTTGTTGCAAAAAGTCCCAGTTTGAGAGGTAGACTTGGACTTTTGAGGGGCTCTTACTATGCAGCATTGCCATTTGGGAGCCTAATACATATTTCAAATATGATTGATTAAAAAATAACTTTTAGTTCCTTGCTCCTGTCCCTAAACTTACTCTTCCCTATCTGAGTAAATGGTACCACTGTTGACTCACTGCTCAGACCAGAATGAATCCTAATTCTTAGCTCCTTTCTTTCCCTTCTGTCTCCCACCATACCCAGTCTATCAGCATGTCCTTTCAGCTCTAACTCCAGCACATGTGGGGAATCCATTCACTCATCTGCATTTCCACTGCTTCCACTTTGATCCAAGTCCCCATCCTCTCCCACCTGCATAATTGCAACAGTCTCCTCATTGGTCTTTTATTTCCTCCTCTTCCTTTCTGCAATCCATTCCCCTGGACAGCAGCTAATTGAAGCAGTTACGCCATTACCCCCTTTAAAACCCTCTAGTACCCCTTACACTTAAAGTAAAAGCCCCACAAAGCCCTATGAGATTCAGCCCTTGCCTGCCTCTCAGGCCATATCTTGTACCCCTTTCCCCCAGTTCATTCCCCATGGTCCAGCCTCACAACTTTCCTTTCTGCCCCTTGAACCTGCCAAGCATGATCCCTCCTCAGGGCCTTTATGTTTGCTATTTTCTTTGCTTCTGTTCTTCCCCTAGATTTTTGCAAATGTGGCTTCTTTTATTATTTAAGCGTTATCTCAAATATTACCTCTTCAGAGAGACTTTCCAGGCCTTCCCTGACCACAATGTAAGGAAGTTATTTCTCTTTCCATCTTCCACTATCATCCCACTGGCTCATCACCATCAATCACACACATCACCCTAGTTTATATTTTTTATAGCTCTCCTCTCATAGCAGTGCTCTGGTGTTTTTTTAATGTCCATATCCCTCACTAGTGAGAACAGGGACCTTATCTGCATTGTCCTCCCAGACCCTAAACCGATGCTGTCACGGAATAGGCACTTAATGAACAATTGTTGTATGAGTGAACGCTTGATGGATAGCTGTGCTCTGATCAGGGTATGTGCTGTACAGGACTTGGAAATGGTGGCCACTGCAGACTGAAGTCTGGGTCCTGGGATGTCAGGTTCCTCATGCTAGGACCACTCACCAGCCCTATAAACAACCATGTATTAATGTCCACTTTTGCCAACTGTAAAATAGGACTGTCATTAGGTTATTATCATCAGTTCACAGGGATAATAAGAAGATGAATGAAACATTAAACATGAAAATACATTACCTATATAAATTTGTGATATTGAAAATGTAAATACAGAGAAAGCTTGTCTAAAGATATTTTTCGTCTCTTTTTACTTTTTGTTTAGGTTCAGCTACTTCAGTTTTAGAGTTTCTGTCCCAAAAAGATAAAGAGAGAATCAAAGAAATGAAACAGGCAACTGACCTTAAAGCTGCTCAACTCAAGGCCAGGAATCTGGCCCAGAATGCCCTGAACTGCAGATCCCAACCCTCCTCTTCAGATGTTGGACACTGCTCTTGGCACATGGCATTGGGTGGCAGGACAGCCACCATAGGAACCAGCAAGTTCAAACCTTTCTCAAAAGATCCAGAAAAGCAAAAACGATACGAAGAGTTCTTAGCAAGTATGAAACAGGGACAGAAAGGTGAGTGCTAGGCTGAAGCCTTTCACAATTCAACAAGGGGTAGCCTTTCTGCTAGTCTTGCCCTGGTATCCTGCTTTGCTAGTATGTTTGCTTTGTCCTGCTGCACATAATGCAAAGGTTTTAGGCCCAGGCATTTGACCTTGGAAAGAAAGAACAATTAGCCAATTAATTGTTTCTCTACATGTCAGGCCCCAAAGGTAGCTGTTTAAATTGGCATTGGCTAATGCTCAATTACAGGCCATTGGCTGTTTGCAAATACTTGACTTCTGTAAGTTTTACATTTCACACCAAGAGAGCAACTTCATCTCCCATTTTATCTTAGGATCCTAACCGTCCAGCCCTAAATCATAGTTTCAAATATGACTTAGAAAGATAGCTGATTATAAAAAGTTGAATCATTATATGGGGAAAAAAAATCACTCTATGATCTATGATATAAATACGTCCAGGATGAAAAGGGGAATTGGCAAGGATGGGTTGAGGGATTGCTGTTATTTGTAGTAGTCCTTGTGAGAGGGTGTCAGCAAATTAAAGGAGTGGCTTTTCAAAGGCATAACTTTGGAGAATGTAAAACCCATATACTGTACTTTACTAACCCATAGCCCTAATATTCATTTGTTAAATTATTTATAAAATTAGGGAAAGAAGTGTCTTTCTGCAAAAACAGAAATATAATTGGGATGAACTTATCACTGCCTGGGAGTAATGACAAGTTATTTGCTTCAGAAGATTTAACTGTTAATCCTCAAAATATTTTTCTCTGTTATAAGCAATAGACAGAATTAAATAAAAGCATCATTTTGAGGGTGAGAACGACATTACCTGCCAAGTACTTCCTTACCACCACCCTTGGAGCCCTTCAGGGCAAAGCTGGTCGGCATTCAAGGATAGGTTGGAGTGATGACTACCAGGTGCTCCCTTTTAAAGCCCCTTCTTCCTAGAAATTAAACAGGTTCTTGTTCTTTGTACCATAGATGCTCTAGAAAGTTGTCTGGATCCCAGTATGACTGAGTGGGAGCGAGGCCGTGAGCGGGATGAGTTTTCTCGAGCAGCTCTGCTGTATGCATCTTCCCATTCAACCTTGTCCTCCAGGTTCACTCATGCAAAGGAGGAAGATGATGCAGACCAAGTAGAAGTTCCTCGAGACCAAGAGGTCTGCCACCATCATGCCCCTGCCTGGTGAATTTTAAAATTAAAACACTGTATAACCAAATACCAACTGTATTAAATCCCTCAATGAAAATATTAAAATATACATGGTGTAGTTGCATAAGAACAATTTTATGGTTTAGCTTCCAGCAACTACCAAGTACTTTATAAAAAATGTTATAGCCTGAGCTGTTTTGTAATTTTAGATTATTTGGGAATTTTTAAGTAGAAGAGGCAATGAAGTCAGTTGTGTGACCACTTGATGAAACTGAATGATTTTATTTTCCCAGAATGATGTCAATGATAAGCAGTCAGCTGTGAAGATGAAGATGTTTGGGAAGCTTACCCGAGACACGTTTGAGTGGCACCCTGACAAGCTTCTCTGTAAGAGGTTTAATGTCCCTGACCCTTATCCAGAGTAAGTTGACTGTATCTCCTTTATACAAAAGCAAACCCTATTCTCCATATTATAGCTGACTTTCCCCCTTACATGCCCATATAAATTCCCTTTTTCAGATGAAGTTATGTATAAATACTTGAAGTTGAAAATTTGTAGGTTTACTTTAACTTCTATTAATTTATTACAAAAAACTCTCCAGAGAGCAAACCTTATTACATATTAAAGATATGAAACTTAGATTTGTCAAATTACAAATCTTACTGCCTAATTTGCCACCCTTTAAATGTTGCTTATACGATTTAAATTTAGAAAAGCATAAGTTCACTTTCTAACATCTTTATAAAAGCTCAACATCTTATTTGGTCATAAACACTGCAAGAAAGCATATACAATTGAATCAGAGACATTGCGAGAAACTTTCAATATATTTTCAGCAGTGGAAATTTTCTTTAATGGAATTCATTTTCAAAGTTAAATTCTAGCCCTTATTGTAGTAGGAAAAAAGTAATGAAGTCAGCCTTTGTAAATTCTTAACCTTCCTTGAGAGACAAAAACACCTTAGGGGATGTTCTTAGCTAAGTAGAAGAGCTAGTAAAAAACATGATATGGAAAGCTTTATAGAACATGGATTTTATTCTAGCAGCTATTATTAAAATGATATATTTTTTCCATTTCAACCCCCAGTTCAACTATAGTTGGATTACCAAGAGTGAAACGTGACAAATTCTCAGTCTTCAACTTTCTGACACTCCCAGAGACAGCTTCCTTGCCTGCAACTCAAACATCAAGTGAAAAAGTACAACAGCACCGAAGTCTTGACAGTGAGTAGGCCTCCTGCAGGTCTGTGTGTTGGCTAAAGTCTCAACCCTTAGCCTGTTGGGAAGACAGAAGTGAAAGGTCATCTAAGGATACCCATAGTGTGAATCCTCCTCCCTCCTTTGGAGAATTGCTCAGATTAATAAATCGGCTTCTTTTGTAATGCTTCAGGTGTATGCTCTTTGGGGTTGAGACTCTGTCTCAGCATCTGCTGCATCACCACCCCCTTGCACAATGTCTGGCCCACAGTAGGTTATGAATGAAGGATGTGCCTTTTTGGCTATACTGTTTTTTCTTGCTAATTCTAATGTTGTGCCTGTGTCCTATCTTTCAGAATCAAGAAAACCTTCCAGATGGGATACATCTAAACAAGAAAAGAAAGAGGATTCCATTAGTGAGTTTTTAAGTTTGGCTAGATCAAAAGTTGGTGCACCTAAACAAGAGTCCAGTCCACTGATAAACAAAGAAGAGGAACATGTAATGGAATCACCATCAAATAAGGTATTTGGGGCTTCCAGGCTCTCTTTGCCAGGCTGACTGTGGCTTTTACCTTTCTCTATGGTGATGTCTTCCCTCATTACTTGATAGCAAACTTATCAAGGTTTGAGTCAGCAAACCTTTTCTGTGAAGGGCCAGATAATAAATATTTTAGGTTTCATGGGCCATACAGTCTCTATTGCAATTACTCATCTCTGCTGTATATATATCAAGATGAATATCAAGATTGGGTATAGCTATGTTCCAATAAAATTTTATTTGCAAAAATAGGCACCAGGTCAGATCTAACCTGTAGTCTGCCAACTCCTGCTCTGCAGTCCAAGAATTTCAGTCATAGCTTTAATCATGTGAGAAATGTCATAAACTTCTCTCAAATGACTTTCACTTAGCATTAACCATTGAAACAAATTTCATTATATTCATTTTGGAAAATAAATTTTCCAAGTAAGTGTTCTCTTTTGTGGAGAATGCAGAGAAAATATCTGTTGCTTGTTTGTTTGTTTGATTTTTAGTTAGTATTCTTTAGTGTACATTTCAGTTAATTTTAATACCTGCATAGATTTGTGTAACCGCTACTACAATTAATACGCAAAATAAGTTCATCACCCCAAAAACCCCTTCATGGTGGTCCTTTATAGTTATTCTCTGTTCCTACCCTGTACTCTTAGCAACCAGTGATCTGTCTTCTGTCCCTCTACTTTTTCCAGAATGTCATATAAATAAAATCATAAAATATGTAGCCTTTGAGACTAGCTTCTTTTCACTTAGCATAATGCCTTTTGAGTTTTATCAGTAGTATTGCATTTATCAATATTCATTCCTTTTTTTTTCTGAATAATATTTCATTGTATTGGAATACCAGGTGGTTTTTTTTGGTTTTTTTTTTTTTTTTTTAACCCATTCACCTTTTTAAGAACATTTGGGTTGTTTCCAGCTCTTGGCTATCACAAAGTTGATATGAACATTTCTGTGCAGGTTTTGCTTGGACATAAGTTTTCATTTGAGAGTAAATAGTTAGGAGTGATATTGCTGGGTAATATATAAGTATATGCTTAATTTTATAAGAAACTGCCATATTGTATTCCCAAGCGCTTTTTGCTTCATGTATTTTGTGTAGTTCTCTTGTTAGGGCATGTACATTTAGGATTATTATGTCATTTTGGTGAACTAACCCTTGCATTTATCATTTTGTAATGTGTTTCTTTATTCCTGGTAATTTTCCTTTCTCTGGAGTTCACTGTCTCTGATATTAATATAGCACCCCAGCATTTTTTTTTTAACTTTCATTTGCATTTATTTTAAATTAAATTTATTCCTGAGCCATAAGTTTTTGTTTCTTCAGTTTCTTCTGGGATATCTTTTTCTTCTGTGCAACCTCCTCTTCTGGTTTAGGAACAATTTGTTCTTTTTCAGTAAGGATCATCTCAGTGTGATGAGGGGACTCATGTATGGGTTAATCCACTCATGAGCTCTGTAAGTCCTGCAGCGCATCTTTGGGGTTCACCTGGGTGTGCTCAGTGACCAGAGAATCTACATCTAAACCCTTAAGTTCAGTGTTACCCTCTGCATTTGTAAACACGTGCAACAAAAATTCAGCACTCTTTTTGGGCCATCAACCCTGCATCCAGCCCCACTGTTTGGCCTGGGCGCACCTTCCAACACCATCATTGTAACAACAGAATGGAGCACATTGCTTCTATAAGGTGATATCTTTAAGATACTTGGTGGCTTTTCGAATATGCATACTCTTGATGGCTTGAGCAGTTTCTCAGATCTTCTTAAAGTGAACACGAAGATTTGAACCTCTTGATTTGCATGATTTTGTAGGGTTTTCTAGGTCAAGTGAATAGTAAACCATTTTTAGCAATCACTTTGGACCACTTATGGGAAGAGGAAGCCCCCCAGCATTTTTTGCTTAGTGTTTTCATAGTATATCTTTTTCCATCTTTTCATTTTTAACCTATCTGTTTTGTTATAGTAAAGTAGGTTTCTTAGTACGTCACTGGGACTTTTAAAAATGTATTCTGATAATCTTTATCTTTTAATTTATGTTTTTATTTGACCATTTGCAGTTAATATAATTTTTATTTTTTTTGCATGGGCAGGCACCTGGAATTCTGGAATGGCAGGTGAGAACTCTGCCTGCTGAGCTACCATGGCCTGCCTATAATTGTTGACATAATTAGATTTCAATCTATAATTTTATTATTTGTTTTCTATTTGTTCCCTCTATTTCTTCCTCTGTCTCCCCTTTTCTGCCTTATTTTGAATATTTTTTCAGTATTCCATTTTAATTTAGCTATTGTTATTTCTTTACTCTATCTTTTGTATATTTTTCTGGTGATTGCTCTCGCAGTTACAACAGACATACTTATCATTTCACAATCTACTTAGAATTAATATTTTTGACTTTGAACAAAATGTAGGAACCTTACCACTATATAGGTCCCTTTACTCCCCCCCTTTATGTTGTCTAATGTATATATGCACTAAAAATTCCACCAGACAATATTATCATTTTTGTTTTCAATCATTATACATATTTTAAAGAACTGATGGGGAGAACAATAGTCTATTAAATTCATCCAGATATTTACCATTTCTAGTTCTCTTTTTTTCATTCCTGAAGTTCCAAGTTTCCCTCTTCTATCATTTTCTTCTGTGTAAGAATCTCTTTCAGCATTTTTTTAAAAAGCAGTGTCAGCGACTAATTATCTTAATTTTCTTTCATCTGAGAATGTCCTGTTATTTAATCTTTATCCCCAAAGGATATTTTTGCTGAATATAGAATTCTGAGTTCTTTTTCTTCAGCACTTTAAAAATGTTATGCCACTTCCTTTTGGCCTCCATGGTTTCTAATGAGAAATCTGCAGTCACTCAAATTATTGTTTCTGAGTTTCTAAAGAGGTGATATTTTTCCTTTGGCTGTTTTCAGGATTTTCACTTTGTCTTCGGTTTTCAGCTGTTTGATTATGGTATGTCTGGGGGGTAAACTTACTTGCATTTCTTTTGTTTGGGTTTTGCTCAACTTCTTGAATCCATAAGTTTGTCTTTCCTCAGATTTGGGACATTTTCAACCATTAATTCTTCACTACACTCTCACTTCTCTCCTGGAACACTGATGACATAAATGTTAAGACTTTTGATACTGCCCTACAGTTCCCTGAGCCTTTGTTCATTTTTTTTGAAGCTTTTTCTTCTCTGTATTATTCAAATTGGATAATTTCTAATGATCTGTCTTCACATTCACTACCTCTTTTTTCTTTCATCTCCATTGTACCATTGAGCCCTTCCAATGAATTTTTTTTTTTAATAATCACATTTATTGGTGACTTATCTTTTTATTTATTTATTTATTTTTTAAATTTGCATATGGGCAGGAGGCACCAGGGATCGAACTCCAGACCTCCAGCACGGCAGGTTGGAGCTCTGCCTGCTGAGTCACAGCAGCCGCCCTATTGGTGACTTATCTTAAGAAGCAAACCAACTTCAGAGCAAGGGATTCTTTGACTTAAATATTGTTTGGCAATATAATCTCTTGCTAAATGTTGGATTTTCATTTTTTTTTTTAACTTTTTTATTATATAGTATAACATATATACAAAGTGAAGAAATAAAAAAGCAATAGTTTTCAAAAGCTCTTCAACAAGTAGTTACAGGACAGATCCCAGAGTTTGTCATGGGCTACCATATGTTTCCCCTCAGATTTTTCCTTCTAGCTGCTCCAGAATATAGGAGGCTTGAAGGTTTAAATATTTTTTTATAATCACAATTGACTTTTTTTTTCTTTTTTGTGAAAAATAACATATATACAAGGAAGCAATAAATTTCAAAGCATCGCACCACAATTAGTTGTAGAACATATTTCAGACTTTTTATTTTTATTTTTTATTTTTTTTTAAATACCAAAAAACACCAAACAAATGCAAACATTCTTAACTTTTGATCATTCCGTTCTACATATATAATCAGTAATTCACAATATCATCACATAGTTGCATATTTATCATCGTGATAATTTCTTGGAACATTTGCATCAATTCAGAAAAAGAAATAAAAAGAAACAGAAAAAAATTCATACGTACCATACCCCTTACCCCTCCCTTTCATTGATCACTAGCATTTCAATCTAAATTTATTTTCACATTTGTCCCCCCTATTATTTATTTTTATTCCATATGTTTTACTCATCTGTTGATAAGGTAGATAAAAGGAGCATCAGACACAAGGTTTTCACAATCACACAGTTACATTGTGGAAGCTATATCATTATACAATCATCTTCAAGAAACATGGCTACTAGAACACAGCTCCACATTTTCATGCAGTTCCCTCCAGCCTCTCCACTACATCTTGACTAACAAGGTGATACCTATTTAATGTGTAAGAAATAACCTCTAGGATAACCTCTCGACTCTGTTTGGAATCTCTCACCCACTGACACTTTATTTTGTCTCATTTCACTCTTCCCCCTTTTGGTCAAGAAGGTTTTCTCAACTGAGTCTCAGCTCATTCCAGGATTTCTGTCCCATGTTTCTAGAAAGGTCCATTTCTTCCCCTGGGAGTCATGTCCCACGTAGACAGGGGGAAGGTGGTGAGTTTGTTTGTTGTGTTGGCTGGAGAGGATACATCTGAGCAACAAAAGAGGTTCTCTTGGGGGTGACTCTTGTAAAGGCTTGAACTATCCTTTGTGGGGTTAAGTTTCATATGAACAAACCCCAAGATTGGGGGCTCAGCTTATAGTGTTGGTTGTCCCCACTGCTTGTGAAAATATTAAGAATTCACGTTGGGGAAGTTGAATTTTCCCCCTTTCTCACCATTCCCCGAAGGGAACTTTGCAAATACTTTTTTATTCACTGTTCAAATCACTCTGGAATTTATCGGGGCATCACTCTGGACAAACCAACAAAATCTCATGTCCTGCTCAAGGTTCCATGTACTTATGGTGTTCAATTAAGGTGCCTACATAAGTTATATTAGAAAATGCACTAGTCAAAATATAAATTTTGTACCAAATAAACATTTCTTGCTTTAGTCTCACGCATAAGTTAAAATTTTAAAATATTAATTACCATCTACTTTCAACACCCTGCAGTAATGACATTTGTAGGCTGTGATTTTAACATCAGTTTAGTTTTTGGAGTCTTTATAATGCTGTTCAAATCATTTCCATATATGTAACACCCAGTGACCAGTCTGGGACCTTGGTGGTAAGTAATATATAGTTCTATTTGAGGAATCTTTGGTTTACTGTTTAGGGTCAGATCCATGCATGCACAGTTTGGAGGTGAGCTGAGAAGTTTATACACAACTCTATGGGGTCATTCTCTTGAGTTCTCCATATTTTCCCTGAGACTTTCTAGTTCTTTTAGGTCCCTTTTCATGGTACTCTGGTCAGAAGCTGGGGCTTTGATTTCCTTGTTCTGCCTTGTACTTCCTATGACTGTGTCTGGGGTCAAATGGCAGGAGGGCAGAAAGAAAGAAAAAAGAGCAACGAGATTTGCTCCGGACTCTTGGGACCACAGCCTTCTGGGTTCAAAGAGAAGGGTTCCCCTTCTTTAGAATTTTAGGTGACTATCTGGCAGTTGCTGCCACCACCCCTGCCACCTCAGACTTGAAATTTCTCCATTGGCTATACTGCTATTTTTTAAATAGTATGAAACCCTCATTCCCTCATTCAGGGATTCTTGCTGTTATGTGGCTATTAGATTAGAAAGCCTTCTTAGATTTTCTCAGAAATTACATTGCATAATAGTTGGATATTTTTGCCTGGAAAAAGTCTTGGTTCTTAATTTTTCACTTAATAGCCATGTGACCTTCGGAAGGTTTCTCTCCTTCTCTGGATTATGTAATTTCTTTCTTTGAAAACTTTTGAATCAACGCAAATGTTCATGTACATACTTTTTGGTAGAATTAAGATGGAGGACAGGGGTGAGGGAAATTTGGAAATATGATCCTTGTACATTTGGTGTAAGTTGTTGTTGTTTAATTCCAATACCACTCCTGTCATATTCTGGGAAAAAAATTTTTTTAAGTTCATCTCCTGTAGCTATCTAAGAGTTGAATAGCTCACATAGTTATGGCAATTCTGCTTGTTCATTTAGTATTATAGTCCTCTTTAAAGTCCAGAAATGACTGTGAGAACAGGTTAGCCAGCTGTCATTCAGTATATGGTCTATGCATGTAGCATTGGTTTCTGTGGCTTTATAAATACATCAGGTTCATGGCTTTTCTTGGGAATTGTTGCCGTGATTTCCTATGCTTTACTCTCAGGCCCTCTTCTGACTTGTAAAAAAATTTTTTTAAATTTTAAAATAGTCTTAAAAATATAAATAAAATTCAAAGAAATTTTTTCTGAGTCACTTGAGATTAAGTTGCCACTCAGATGCCCTATCACCCACTAATACTTGTATGTAGGGTGTAGTTCCTTCATGGAAGGACATTCTCCCATATAACCAGATGACCATCAAAATAATTGATACATTGATACATTACTACTATTTAATCTTCACATCCCATTTAGGGTCCCCATTAACCATTGTGCTAATAATGACTTTATAGCAAAAAGAATGCAGTTTAACATCACTTATTCAAGTGTCACATCTTTTTAGTCTTTCTCTTTCAGTCTGGAACAGCTCCTTCATCTTTTCTTGACCTCCATGAGTGATAATTTTGAAGATTGTAGGTCAGTCATTTTGTAAAATAGCCCTTAGTTTGGACATGTCCTAAGTTTCCTTACAGTTAGATGCAGCTCATACAGCTTTGGCAAGGTTACCTCTGTGGGGATGCTGCATTTTCATTGCACCCTCTCCTGTAGTGCATGATGTTGACTGTCCCATTACCGATGAAATTCATTTTGATTATTTGATTAAGGTGGTATCTGCCAGGCTTCTATATTGTAATGTTACTCTTTTCCCTTTGTAATAAGTACTTCTTTTTACTTTTATTAGTGTTTTTATTATTTTCAACCTAATTATTTCTCATAAGTATTTAGGAATTTTGGGTATGTAAATACTCTGTTACTCATCAAACATGTATTTAGTTATATTAATATGGAGTCATGATATCCTATTTTATTCAAAAGATGTAGCGCATTACTTTTTTCTTTAATTTTCAAATTGCCCCAGGTTTGGCTAGTTGGAGCACCTTCAAGCTGGTTTTTGTGTCCTTTATCTGGGTGCACTAAGATGCTCTGGGCCTTACTTTCTCAACCCAACTCTGGAATTGGCCCTGGTTTCTTTTAGTGAGGAATGTTATTTTAAAAACAAAATCTGAGCACTTTCCTGATTTTTTTTCCTCTTTTTTTCTATGAAAAGAGTTTATTTTAAAACTATGAGCTCTACTGTCTTCTACTGGTTTTCCTCATGTGGATATTGTGAATCTGCTCCACAAATTAGAGATGGTGTGTTACAGTGGACAGATGACTGACCAAGAGTGAGGAGGATTGGGCTGTAGAATCTAGACCCACCTATTGGCACACTTTACAAAGTGTCTTGCTTTTTCTAACATGGTTCTCCAGAGGAAAATGGAAGAACTGAAGTGGTTCTGTTGTAGGCTGGTCCTGCAGCTCTCCAGCATTGCTACTGTTTACACTTAGCCCAATCGATTACCCTCAGTAACCTGAGTGGTGGTGAGCTGTTCGCCTTTGCTTCATGTTTATTGAATTGAGTTTATACAAAGTTTACTGCCTCTTTATATGATTAATTTGAATGTCCTTAACTTGGGTTTCTTTTAGGAAGGTGATGTCTAATTGCAGAAGGAAATCCCATGACCATTTTTTCAGTGTGCTCCTGCCTCCCTTCCATTCTGAGAAGAGCCCAGTTTCCTTTCAGTATTTTCCCATACTAGACTGTCTTCATTATCTTTGACATCAAATCTCTGAAGGCTTGGGTAGATGTAGATTGCTGTTACAAGGTAGGATTGTTAGCAGAGTGCATAGAAAGTACTGGCAGTGATCAAAAAATGAAATTTGTGTTTTAGGAATCTCATTTCACTCTTGAAAGTAGGACATAGGCACTGTACCGTCCAAACTACATTTTCTGGGCCCCTTGCAATCCTGATCAATGACTAATCTCTACGAGAGCCCTTTTAATGAAGATTTCGGCTGCTTTTACCTATTGGCACATTCCACAGTTGCTGACTCACAAACACCACAGAAAAAACTGTGAGTCATCACTGTTTAGTTTGGCACTGTGTGAGTATAGATCCCCATGTATGTGAGCATATACATAATGTGTTATTCTAGAATGTTTAGCTCTTTTCACCCTTGCTTCTTCATTCTTGACCGTTATTTCACTGTTAACACAGATGATAAACAAAGGTGCGGATTCACAGACTGAGGGAGAAGGTCTTAGCCGCCCATCCATGGACTTATTTAAGGCCATATTTGCCAGCTCCTCAGATGAAAAGTCCTCGTCCTCTGAGGATGAGCAAGGCGACAGTGAGGATGATACAGCAGGCACCGGGGAGGCCAGCTTCAAGAGTTCCCAAGAGACTGAGTTGGTGGAAACATCAGCTGTGTCACACAGTATGTCAGTATGTCAGACTTCGGGATCTAAAGGATGATATCTCCGGAGAAACTGCCTCTTTCCTCAGCATGTAATCTTAAACCAGGGCAATTAGCAGTTGCTGGTGTTTAATCTTTTTATAGATTGCATTGGGTTGGAGCAGAGTTCTTTTTTTTTTTTAATCTGATATAAATCTCAAGTATATTTTTAGGCCAACTGTGGTGTTGATTTTGTCCTGCTTACCCTAGTTGAGAAGACTTCAGAAAGAATAAGAGTTTCTTTAAAAAAAAAAAAAGCTTTTTTTTTAAAAAAAAAAAACTGGCGGATGATAAGGTACCAGGATTGTTGGAAAACATTTCATCATGAAAATATTCAGGGCCTCTTCCAGTTTTCCTCTCTGTAGAGCAAATTGTATATTCTGAATCAGCCATCAGATAGGAGTTGGCTTGGTGTGCAGTAGCCCTTGTTAACAACACACTTGTCTGAGGCATAGCTGCTCCTGCTTGTTCTTGATGCCCCAGCTAGTAGTTTGGGGCACAAGAAAGGAAGCTGTCTGGGACTTGTGGTCATGGGAGAGTTTTTAGATACCTGGGTGGGTAGATAAAATTTCCTATCTCTTAACATATTCTTCCTGCTCCTGACAATCTGTTGTGGATTTGAGTATAATTTTTCAGGGCCTTTAACCAAAAAGCTAATAGACATATAACATTTTTTTGTTCTTAAGTGATTGCAAATGTCAGCCCTTTTCTATTTGTTTCTTTGGTAAGAAAAAGAAAAACTTACTTTCTTATTACAAAAGTCATATATATTTGTATTTAAAAAGTTAAAATATACTGTAGTATAGAAAGCTTAAGTCACTTGTAATCCTGCTTTCCAGAGATAACCACCATTAACACTTTGATGCATAGTTTTCCAGACTTTTCCCATTTTTAAATTTATTTTCTACTCTGAAAATATAGTAAGTAATCTGTTAAAAGTGAGGTTATTAGTATGAGCATGATAATTTATTTTGAGTGAAATTAGTCTCAGTTTTTTGAAGTGGGACATGGTCATACATTCCTATTTGTAAGATTTTATTTCTTCTCAGATGGCCCTTCCTCAAGGATGTTTTGACTTTGGGCCTCCTGAAGTGTGCACTCATAGGCATATTTGCCACCCCTGTATTTTGGCTCACAAGTGCCCATGTATATCTGACTCCTCCCAGAGAGCAGAAATGGGGTTTGCTGTGTTCCCTGCTGAGTCCTTACCACCTGGTACAAGCTAGTTAGGTGTAACATGAACAAAAGTATGCATTATTTGGTGGCAACAGACATTAATTACAGACTCAAACACATTAACATTTAACAAATAAATAAAATTAATACTCTGGTGTTTTTCAGCTAATGAGCCAACACCCCTGGAGCCTGTACCTTCCTTCCCAATACAGAAGATGCAGATAGATGAAAGAGAAGAGTTTGGCCCACGGCTACCTCCTGTCTTCTGCCCCAGTGAGTTGAGACCATATCAAAATGTATATGTGGGCATTATAGGAAAAGATAAAATGGATAATAAAATTATGATTTATTTATCTGGCCCATGCTGTCAAAGTTTTGTTAACCTTCTGTTGCTTCCTATTGAAACAGAGCTCGAAGGATATTAAGGAATGATGAGAAAGAGAGAAAGAAAGGAAGAAAAGAAAGACAGACACCGATGGGTTCAGGGGGTCTGAAGCTTCACTTTACATCAGACATCAGACTTCAGACAACTTTATTCTTATCCAGATCCTGCTTAAGTACTGCAGGGTGACAAAAGGCATGCATGCATTTCCTGAGGGAACAAAGTTCTTGTCTTTCAGTGTTCTTCCTTCATACTTAAAATAACCATTTGGGGTAAACAAACATTCTCTTCCTCCCAGACTGCTTTACATAACAATCTCCACAGTTTACTGCCGCCATCCTGAGGCCAGCTGCTCCCAAGGAAACTTGCAGGTCTTGTTTTAACCCTTGGCTCCTACAACCTTCTTTCAAAGAGATGATAAAAAGCAGAGAAGAGTAAAAGGTGCGATGTTTTGAAAAACTGCATACCATTATTCCAGACTATGGGGTTCATGTGCATGATCCCATCTAATCCTTCTCGTATCCCTAAAAGGCATAGGGATTCTTATTATCCCCATTTTACAGATGAGGAAACTTAGAATTGGAGAGGTTAAACAATGTAGTCAAAAGCATAGTTGAGGTTCAGACTGTGGTCTATCTCTGAGTTTACCTGAGGATGTTAAATAAGAAAGTCTTGTGAGCATTCTGGTCTGACTTTATCTTCACCTGACTTCATCTGGCACGTAAAGTTATGAGATAAGGCTGGTTAAGTCATACAGGTCATATGTTGAGGTTTCTGGCAGCTATTTTAGTCTTTCACTGGATGCCCAGTGTCTGAAATTCCTCATTGTAGTGTCTACTGCTTTATGTTGTTCCTTGAATGGGCTCTTTCTTCATATTTCTTTGTATGTTTTGTGATTTTGTTGCTGTTGTTGAAATCCATTTAATGTGTTAACCCTGGAAATCAGATTCTTGCTCTTTCCCATGGTTTGCTGGTTCCCCCCCTTATTGTTGAAGGGTACCATAGTCTGTTTTTTTTCTCTACACTCAATTAGGCAAATATTTAATGATAGAATGCCCAAATCCCTTTTAATTCCATTTCGAGTGACCACATTTTTTTCTCAAGATTTTTTTTTAATTAAAAGAATGTATCATTTAGTTTGTTTATTTATTTATTTTTTATTGATAAAACCAATCAACATACAATATGAACATTTTTTTATCACATAGTTGTATAATCATTGTCATGATCATTTCTTAGAACATTTACATCGATTCAGAAAAAGAAATAAAAAGAAAACAGGAAAAAAATTCATACACACCATACCTCTTACCCCTCGCTTTCATTGATCACTAGCATTTCAATCTACTAAATTTATTTTAACATTTGTTCCCCCTATTATTTATTTATTTTTAATCCATATGTTTTACTCATCTGTCCATAAGGTAGATAAAAGAAGCATCAGACACAAGGTTTTCACAATCACAGTCACATTGCGAAAGCTATATCATTATACAATCATTATCAAGAAACATGGCTACTGGAACACAGCTCTGCATTTTCAGGCAGTTCCTTCCAGCCTCTCTGTTACATCTTAATTAAAAAGGTGATAACTATTTAATGCGTGAGAATAACATTCAGGATAACCTCTTGACTCTGTTTGGAATCTCTCAGCCACTGACACTTTATTTTGTCTCATTTCACTCTTCCCCCTTTTGGTCAAGAAGGTTTTCTCATTCCCTTGGTGCCGAGTCCCAACTTATTCTAGGATTTCTGTCCCACATTGCCAGGAAGGTCAAGTGACCACATTTTTGTCTGAAGTACATATCTGAAATGGTACAAATTGTGCTCCAATTTTAAACATGAATTAAGCAAATTAAATGAAAAAGATTCTCCTGTCTTAAATATCTTCCACTCATCCCTCTCTTTTCCTACTCACTCTCACACGCCTGAAATGATTTCAAGATATCTGGTTCAATATTTAAGAGACAATGTGGGAGCAAAATTCTGTTGACAACAGGCTGAGATTGGCCGTGGGCCTGGGCAGGTCACTGTGGACTCTTAGCTGCCAGCTTTCTACTAGGAGCCAGTCTGTTTTCTACTGTTTTAATCCACTTGGCTCAGATGAATGGCAATTCAGTAGGTGCCGACTATTTGAGTATACCATAGTCTATTTATTTAGTGATTTTCCAAAACTATGCAAAGACTGTATCCTTGATGTATGCAGTTATTAAAGTCTCTGTTCCTTAAGCTTGTAGTCAGCTAGTGTTAGGACAGAGATTTCCTTGAATGCCAGGAGCTAACAACAACCATGAGACAAAAAAGAAAAACAAAAAAGGAAAGAAAACACCTGTTCCAGTCTTTGCGCATTGGCTCTGTGTGGGTGCTCTCCTTCAGCACTTAACCAGACTTCATTAGGAGCCTAAAGAATAGCCTGAAGCAAAAGCAGGTCTTTTCTGAGCATGCATTTGTCCTAGGCATGCACTCATAGTTTTATCAGTTCCCTCAGTTCCCTCATATACGCAGATACTCTGAATGCTCCCAATTTTCCCCAGGAAATTTGCAGGTTTTTATCCAGTAATCCCTTGCTCCAGGCAGCTGTGGTTTGATTGATTTCTTAAATATTTTAGCAGCCCTAACAGCTGCTTCTACATACAAAGCAATTTCTGGGAATGGCAAGACCGAGATGAGCATCCTGGATCAGTCCTTCATGTTACCACCTGATGAATTGGCATAGACACACATGCACCCCAATATACACAGAATGGGTTACTGTGCTCCCTCTGGAATTAAGGACCACTGGGAGGGAGAGTTGGTACTACCCAAGCTGGGGGTACAGTGGGGGAAAGGCCAACAAGGGTGTCACAGACTTACTTTCTACTCTTTTTTTCACATGGGCAGGCACCGGGAATTGAACTCGGGTTTCTGGCATGGCAGGCAAGAACTCTGCCACTGCTCCACCATTGCCTGCCGTACTTTCTACTTTTAAGCTGCCTTTTTCTTGATTACGTTTTTATCCAGTTACTGCAATCCTATATCTATTTTCCATAGTCCTGAGAAAGTTGGATTTGCTAGTTTCTGCTGGTTTTTCAGTGCTGCTATGGTGGGATGGAACCCTAGAGCTTCTCACAGTACTATCTTGCTTTCTGGCAGCTTTTTAAATATAGAGCTATAATGCAGTGCACATTATAATCCATTCATTTCCTAATGAGGCTGAAGCAAATCGTAGAGCAGGAGTTCTGTTTCAACGTTAACTATTCTGTCAAGATCGTATTCCTAGTTCAGTAATTAAGCAACTTCCTTTTTTTTTAAATTTAGCTTTTATTTTTCCTCTTTAGTTCATGAGTTTATTACATTTCTGTTTCAGATGCTCGTCAGAAACCTGAGACACCTCAAAAGGAGAAGCATAAGAAGAACAAAGAAAAACACAAGACCAAGAAAGATCACAAACGAAAGAAAGAGAAGGTGAGTAGCTTCTGGGCATCATACAATCGGTATCTGGGGTCTGATGTGCCTACTTCTGTCTTCCAGTAATAATACAAAGCCAGTTCGAGTATCCTATGGCCAGGGGAAGGTGAACACAGGTTTCTGCTCTTTAACAGATGTTGACATTCAGTGCCAACCCTTAGCTTTTCTATAATTTTATTTTCCTTTCAGAGCAGAATATTTTAATTTGTTCAGTTTTTTTTTTTAATTTTAATTTTTTATTTGTGAAAAGCAGGAAAGGGGGCATTTCAGTATCTTAGGGCAATGGTTGCACATTAAATACTTAAAACATATTTACTGACTATTCTTTCAATATTAAAGGAGGATATTATTTTGAACATTTCTCAACTATTTTGTCTTCATTGCAAAAAAGAGATTTTAGTCTGTAGGTTACCCTTTGAAGTAAAGGAAACTTGAATGGAAGGAATAATGCATGCTTTTCTGTTGACATCACTTATCTCCGTACTTATGTGTGCTTTTAAAAATAATTTTGTTTATGTTGTGGCAAAATCCATGAAGCAGCTAATTCTGTTTCTAAGAAATCAACCAGACTATATGGTGGTTTATTGTTGGCTTTTTGACTACATTGGTTTATTTGAACCTTCTCATGAGAGATTGTGAGGCTATTAAAAAGGAGTGGTTAACTAATGATCCCAGGGCCAGTTGCTAATCCCAGGGATGAAAAAAGCATGAGTTGTAGTTTTTCCAGGTTCAGGTTATACCATTTTATTTTATTGCTGATTAAAAAGTGAACTCTTCCCAAACAAACAAACAAAAAGAGTTTAAAAATAGTGCATTTATTTTCAACCCTGCCCCAATCAAGATGGTGGAGTGAAAAGCTTCAGGGCTCCATTTCCCCTCAGAAGATTTGAACGACCAGCAAAGAACTGGCAGAAACATCTTTCTCAAAGCTTCAGAAAACAGTTAAAAGATTGCAGTAACAAAATAGGAGTTGGGAGGGGAGAAAAAAGAACTAAACTAAAATCCTTTTTCAGAGCAAGCCCCCAGCCTCCAAGGGTCACAAGTCAGGTGCGGGAGTTGATACCCAGCTCTAAAAGGGGCACAGCCCTCTTCCATTGTTCTGAGCTTGGCCAACTCCAGAAGCCTCTGTTTTTATTTGTTTGTTTTCCTTCATCTGCCCCTGTTCTTCTCTGCAGGAAGACAGAGACCTCAGGGTTACTTTCCTGTCTTCTCTGGATTTATCTGTGCTTGGAGCTTGTATTCAGCAGTCCAGATTTGTTAATTAAAACCTCAGTTGGAGGTTTCTGGGGCCCTCGAGAGGGAAAGACCAGCTTGCAGAGGGCCCTTCTGCTTGTGCTCTGCCGCGCCTTGGGTCTCTGCTTGCAGAAATGGGGAAAGTGTGTGGGCTGCAGTCTCACGTGGACCAGGCTGTCATGAGTCCCAAGGGGGAGGCCGAGCCCAGGCCTATGCCCCCAGCACCAGCAGCGCCCCCCATGCAGACTGTGATGGCATTGCTTGGGGAAAGGAATGGGTGTTCACAAGCTCCAACAACTTCACCAGAACCAAGATAGATACCCATGCCTTGGTGCAGAGGCTGGACCTCAAGGCGAGGAGGGCGGCCTCTGTCAGAAGAGGTGTGGAGGCAAAGACCATTTTGTCCAAAAAGGAAAAGCTGATGCAGAGGCGCAAGAGGTGGCTGCAGAAAATAAAAGCCATAAAGCTGGCCAAGCAGAAGCACAAGGAGGAGTGGAGGTGGAGGGCCATGGTGGTTGTAGGGGATCTGCACCTGTTGATGGAGGCCCTTCCTGAGCTGCTGCAGTTTGAGACTAGCTGCCTCAGGCCACAGCCCACCAGCAGGGCGATCAGCCAGCCCAGGCCTATAAAGCTCCGTTGGATGAGTGTGGCACAGAGGCTGCAGCTCCTGAAAGGAAATACTGATCTTCCAATTCATATGGAATTATGAGAGCCCCAGAATAGCCAAAACAATCTTTAAGAAAAAGAAAAAAGTTGAAGGACTCACACTTCCTGACTTCAAAACTTAACTATAAGGCTACAACAATAAAAATTGTGTGGGCCTGGCATAGGGATGGACATTTAGACCAGTGGAATCTAACTGAGAGTCCAGAGATCAATCCATACATCTGTGGCCGGTTGATTTTTGACAAGGGCGCCAAGTCCATTCAATGGGGAAAGAGTGGTTTCTTCAACAAATGGTGCTGGGAGAATTGGAAACCCACAGACAGAAAAATGAATGTGGGCCCTACCTCTCACCAGATACAAAAATTAATTCAAGATGGACCAATGACCTGAATATAAGAGTGGATACTAGAAAACTTTGACATGAAAACATAGGGAAATTATCTTCAGGACCTATATTAGGCAATGGATTTTAGATTTTACACCTAAAGCACAAGCAATGAAAGAAAAAAATAGATAAATTGGTCTTCAAACAAATTAAAAATCTACTATTGTGCATCAAGGAACGTTATCAAGAAAGTAAAAAGATGACCTACAGAATGAGAGAAAATATTTTAAAACTGTATATCCGATAAGGGTGTGCTAGCTTGAAAGGATTATACGCCCTAGAAAAGCCATATTTTAATCCTGATACATTTTGTGGAGGCTGCCTTTCTTTTAATCCCTATCCAGCACTTCAGGCTGAAAATTGATTAGATTATCTCCACAGAGATGTAATGCTCCGAATTGTGGGTATTAACCTTTGATTAGAGGGAAATATGACTATACCCATTCCAGGTGGGTCTTGATTAGTTTACTGGAATCCTTTGAAAGAGGAAACATTTTAGAGCCACAAGATCTGTGAGAGCCACAGAGCCCACACAGCCAAAGACCTTTGGAGATGAAGAAGGAATACACCCCAGGGGGAGCTGCATGAAACAAGAAACCTGGAGAGAAAGCTAGCAGATGTCGCCATGTTTGCCATGTGTCCTTTACGTTGAGAGAGAAACCCTGACGTCTTTGGTCTTCTTGAACCAAGATATCTTTCCCTGGATGCCTTAGATTGGACATTTCTATAGCCTTGCTTTAGTTTGGACATTTTCACAGCCTTAGAATAGTAAACTTGCAACTTATTAAATTCCTCTTTTTAAAAACCATTCCAGTTCTGGTATATCACATTCTGGCAGCAAACTAGAACAAGGGTTTAATATCCAGAATATGTACATATACATGCATACATAGATATATATAATTTATTTTAGGAATAAAACTCAGAAATAAAAGGACAAACAACCCGATTTAAAAATTGGCCAATGATTTGAATAGACATTTCTCCAGAGAAGATATTTAAAAAGCCAATGAGTATATGAAAAGATGCTCTACATTCTTAGCCATTAGAAAAATGCAAATTAAAACTACATTAAGATACCACTTCACACCTACCAAGATGGCTATTAAAAAAATAAAATAAAAAAATAGCAAATGTTGGTGGAGATGTGGAGAAATAGAAGTCCTCATATGTTGTGGGTGAGAATGTAAAATGGTACAACCACTATGGAAAACAGTTTGGCAGCTCCTCAGAAAATTAAGCAAATGACCTGGCAATCCCACTCTTAGGAACTGAAAGCAGGGATTTGAGCAAGTATTTGTACATCAACGTTCATTGCAGGATTAGTTACAATAACTAAAAGGTGGAAGAAACCCAAGTGGCCATCAACCATAGAATGGCTCAACAACATGTGGTGTATCCATATAATGGAATATTACTCAGCCATGAAAAGAAGTGCAGTGCTGGTCCTTATAAAGATCTCTGCTTTAGATTATTTGGACATTATCACCATATTTCTTTAACTACAAATTAAGAGTGTCCGCAGTAGGGCTCCCCAAGAACAAGAGAAAGTGTATTCAGAGATTAGAACACCAAATGAATAGGCTGGGTGGACACTAATATGTTTTTCCTCTGTTTATCCTCTTTCTCCAATTTCTTGGTGCTTTCTTCTGGCATTCTGCCCTATTCCAGAACTCTATTAGAAAATTGATTTTGGGGCTGCAGAATTCTCATCTCTTTAATGAATCAAATGAAAAAAAAAGTGACAACATGGATGAAACTTGAAGACCGCATGTGGAGTGAAATAAGTCACAAAAGGGAAATATATGATTTCTCTTAATGAAATAGAATCAGTCAATTCATCAAGACAGAAAGTGGAACAGTGGCTACCAGGTATGGGTGGAGGGAGAGTGGTTTTCGGTTTCTGATGATGAAGATAGTTTGGGAATTGATCCTGGTGAAAGTTGTGCAATATTACTAATGTACTTAATGTCAAGCAATTGTCACCTACAACTCAATAACAAAAAGACAAACAATCCAATTTAAAAATGGGCCAAGGGTTTGAATAGACATTCCCTCCAAAGAGGATATTCAAGTAACCAATGGGCACATGAAAAGATGCTCAACCTCATTAGCTATAAGGGAAATGCAGATCAAAACCACCAGATGCCATTTCATACCCACTAGAATGGTTGTTATTAAAAAAATGGAAAATAACAAGTGCTGAGAGGATGTGGGAAATAGAAACACTCAGTTATTGCTGGTAGAAATATAAAATGGCACAGCTACTGTGGAAGACAGTTTGGCAGTTCCTCAGAAAGTTAAGGATAGAGTTACCGTATGACCTGGCAGTCCTCAAAAGAATTGAAAGCAAGAACTTGAACAACATATTTGCACACCAGTGTTCATGGTGGCACTATTCACAATTGCCAAGAGGTGGAAACAACCCAAGTGCCCATCAACAGATAAGTGGAGAAGCAAACTGTGGTATGTACATATGGTAGAGTATTATTCAGCTGTGTAACGGAACAAAGTTCTGACTCCTGCAACAACATGGATGAACTTTGAAGACATCATGTTGAGTAAAATAAGCCAGATACAAAATAACTAATATCGTATGGTTTCTCTTATATTAAATAGTTAGAATAAGCAAATTCATAGTGACAGAAAGCAAGAATAGTGGGTACCAGAGTGGACAGAGGGAGAGGGTAATTGCTAAATGAGGGAGAGTTTGGGTTTGGGAGGATGAAAATAGTCTGGATATAGAGGTGAAAGTTAACAATATTGCAGTGTACTTAATGTCTAAGAACTATCTACTTAAAATGGCTAAAGTGATTGTTATATTTTACTACCAATAAAAATGTTTAATAAAAAAATAAACAAATAAATAAAAACCCTTAATTACAGCTTGGTTGATCTACCTTCTCTTACTCCTCATAAAGTTGTTTCTTTATCCCCACTGGGAAGTATTTCCAGCAGCCTGCCTTGCCAGTGGGAGAGGGGTGCCTGCTTCTACAGCTCAGGACTTTACTCACAGTTCTAAGGTGTGATCTCTGGCCCTTCCACCCATTCCCCACTGGTGTACGATGTGTGTCCAGTCTGGATGTCCCCCAAACAGTTGTTCCAGACAGTTCTTGGATATTTACTAGCTGCTAACTAAATTCCACTCCTCCCCATGCCACCATCCTGCCCCCTATTTTTGGCAGACTTTTAAGAAACTGAACATGCAACTACCACTGCAGTCCTGAGCATTTGTCCCAGAGGAGTGAAAACATATGTGTACACAAAAGCCTGTACATGAGTGTTTATAGCAGCTCTATTAGGTAATAGCCCAAAACTGGAAAAGAGCCCACATGTCCTTCAGTGGGTGAATGGTTAAACAAACCCTGGTATATCTATACCATGGAGTGCTACTCAGCAATAAAGAGGAACAAACTATTAATGCACACACCAACCTGGATGGATCTCCAAAAAATCATGCTGAGTGAATAAAGCCAATTCCAAAAGGTTACATGCTGTATAATTTCATTTATGTAACATTTTTGCAATGGCAAAACTATGGAAATGGAGAACAGAGACTGGGACAAAAGTTTAAGTGGGTCTGGCTGTGAAATGGTCTTTGTGGTGATGAAAACGTTCTTTATCTTGAGCACGAGGGTCTTTGTGGTGATGGCAATGTTCTTTATCTTGACTGTATCAATGTCGGTTTCCAATTGTGATGTTTTATTATAGTTTTGCAAGATGTTACTATTAAAGGAAATTGGGTAAAGAACACACATGATCTCTCACTATTTCATACAACTGCATGTTAGTCTACAACTATATAAAAATAAAATTTTTCATTAAAAAAAAAACCAAAAAGCACCCATAGCCCTATGACCCAATGACCCAGAGAATATAACTGTAACTGTAACATTTGGGCATATTTATTTCCTTCCAGTCTTTTATTTCTGCATCCACATGTTTTTTACCTTATTTGGAGCGCACTATAGAAAGTTTGGAGTCTTCCTTTTTGCATTCATGGGCATTTTTACATGTTATCTACAATGCCTAGTAAATCTTATTGTAAAGGGCTGCAATACCATAGTCTCATAATTTAACTATTCCCCCTTGATTTATTTTTAGGTTGTTCACAGTTTCCTGCTTTTGCAAACAGGCATCTTTGTCCCCAAATCTTTGCATTCTAATTATTTCTCTAGAATAGATTTAGTGAATTTGCTGGGAAAGCCTCTCCCCTGCCAGGCAAACTGGCACCCAGCCCATTAAGTATCAGGGACACTTTTCAAGTCTGTTAAGCACTGTGCCTCTGACTTCTAAGCCTTTCATTTACAATTTCAGGACCCCGCGGGTAGAGGCATTGGCTCCTGCTCCACAGGACACCCACAGCTAGGCAAGAAATTCCTTCTCACCAAGCCACTTTCATTCTGTAATCCCTACCCCAGTGGCAGGGGCTGTGCCATGAGCCATCTAGAGTTTCATTATGAACCATGTGTCAGAGCAGAAATGATATCACAGGTGAACACTGATTTGTTGATTGTTAGAGGAGTTTTATTGGGTACCCAGAGTGACCTGGGACTCTTAGTAGAATATAGTGTAAGGACAGCTCCATTATTGACTACCAGAAATAAAGGATTTGTGAGCATGGAGAGTAACTGAAGTTCTCTTCCAGTCAAAGGAAAAATATTAGTGCTGACAGATTTGAGAGCCCGTTTCCATTTGTACCTTCTGGTATATCTGCTGTTCAATGATTTTCTGTTTGTTACTTCTATGTGCTTTTCCAGGGTGCTTGTAATTTTCAGTTGCCCAAAAAAAGTAAGGCCAGTCAGACTTCCAGAAGGTGTCAAGGCTATCTCTGCAGATGTGGTCTTGACTGCATCTGTGGTCCATCGTGTCTGCTTCTAGAGTACCACCAGCCCTGCTAGTGTGTGCACGGTGCAGAGCAGGCACAGCTGTTCCGTTTCTGCTTCACCCAATGTTAGGCTAAGGCTCACCCCAATGTGGGGTTTTGGTTTGGATTTTTGATAGACTTCAGCAACCACAGACCTTATTAGCCTCTCATTGGAAAAAACTCCCATTTGTTCCCACCCCCACTTTTTGTTTTACAGAAGAAGAAACACAAGAAGCACAAGCACAAAGGTAAACAAAAGAATAAAAAGTCAGAGAAAAGTAGTAGTTCGGAGAGTACCGACAGCAGTGACAGCCAGAGTGATGGAGAAGGGCCCACAGACATGTCACCCCAGGAGCTGCTGAGACGGTAGGTCATGGGCGAGGTTTTCAGAAACCTTTCAGAAATGCATTGAAATCTTCATGTATTTGTTTAGAGGCAAATGTCAGAAATGATAAGCTTATGTTTTAACTAGAACTTTTGAATTACATAAGTAATATGTGAATAGATTCTCATTGTGAAAATTCAACCCTTACAGATAGATGAGCTTAAAGTGCCTGTTCTAGTTTGCTAGCTGCCAGATGCAATGTGGCAGAAGTGGAATGGCTTTTAAAAAGGAGACTTTAATAAGTTGCAAGTTTACAGTTCTAAGGTCGTGAAAATGTCTCAGTTAAAGCAAGTTTGTAAAAATGTCCAAATTAAGGTACCAACAAGAGGTTACACTCAAGAAAGGCCGATGAAATTCAGAGTTTCTCTCAACTGGAAAGGCACATGGCGAACATGGCGATATCTTCTAGCTTTCTGTCCAGGCTTCTTGTTTCATGAAGCTCCTCCAAGGGTGTTTTCCTTCTTTATTTCCAAAGGTCTCTGGCTGCGTGGGCTCTGCTCCTTCTCGTGGTTCTCTTGCTGCTCTCTCTAAAATGCTTCCTCTTTTATAGGATTCCAGTAAGCTAATCAAGAGCCACTTGGAATGGGTAGAGTCACATCTCCATCTAATTAAAGTTAACACCCACAGTTGGGTGGGCCACAGCCCCATGGAGATAATTTAATCAAAAGATTCCAGCCTATGATAGGGATTAAAAGAAACGGTTACTCAGACGAGATTGGATCCGGATTAAAACATGGCTTTTCTATAGTATATGGTCCTTTCAGACCTGCACAGTGACCCCTGACCATTTCTCCAGACCTATCCTCTCTCCAGAGTAACCTCTGCTAACAGTTTCATGTGTAACCTTAGGAGCTTTTTTATGTAACCACACACACACGCATGCCCTTATGCACATGTATACACACATTTTCCATGCATTTTTAGATCTAAATAATACGATGTTATATAGTATAAGTTGGTAGGATATGAGCATTTATGATAAATAAATCCTGCCAAGTTGCTTTCTAAAAGTGGCTATATCAATTTAAATTATGAAAGCATCTTGTTTTACACCACTTATTATTACAAAATGTTTACTAGTTTGCTGTAAAAAAAAGAAAGGTTTCTCCTTTGAATTTGCATCTCCCTGATTACTGATGAGGTTGAACTTCTTTTCATGTTTCTCAGTCCTTGCTAAATGCTCTTTTGTGAATACCCTACCACATGTCCTTGGCTCATTTTTCCATTTCCTGTTGGTTGTTTGACTGTTTTATTGATGTCTAGGTATTAAAAAATATTTGTTTATTAATTTCTGCCTTTTAGGGTGTCACAGATATTTTCTCCCTATTGCATGGTTTTTAACTGTCCGTTATAGAGAAATTTTCACTTTTTTGATGTACTCAAATTTATCAATTTCATTTTGTTGACATGTTTCACATTTTTATCTCTAGGAGACCTTCCCTACCCAAGGCTATGCATACACTATTCTAATACTTCTATAATTTTATGTTTTGTTCAGCTCTTTCATCTATTTGTACTGGGGAGTGGGGGCAGGGGTTACAGAGTAAGGCAGCATCTAACTTATTTTTCTATAAATGAATAGCCAGTTGTATTAGGATGAGTAAACTGGCTGTGATAAGAAACAACCCACAAATCCCAGTAGCCTGACACTGGGGTCACCAGTAGAAGCATTAGTGTCATAGGGAAGGGAAGTCACTCAGGATCCCAGTTTTTTCCCACTCCAGCACTTGGCCTTCATGCTGGAGGTGGCTGTGGTCTGTGTGAAAGTCACAGTCATTATTTCCACCCATGGTCCATGGGCCAGAGTCAGTTGCATGGCCCACCTGGCTCCCACAGGGCTGGGAAGAGGAAGTCCAGCTGTGACCCTGTGTGAAGTGGGAAACTGAGGTGAGTCCTGGCTGCTATGGCCCCACCCAGTATTTTGTTTCATTAAGGGAAATGTAGTTGGATCTTGTTTGAAAGCCCTGTGCCCATATAGATCTGTTCCAGGACTCTATTCTGTTTTCTTAACCTTTTTGTATTTTTTTTATTGTTGTTCTCCTGTTTTAATTACTATGGCCTTACAGCGTATTTTGCTATCTGGAAAGACAAGTACCACCTTCTTTTTCTTTTTTACTTATTTTTTTAGAGTGAGATATACATTCTCATGGGTCAGAAATCCAAAAGTGGTATTGCTGTATCAAAGGAGATGAGCATTTAGGTTTTTTTTATATTGGTCCTGCATCCCCTACAGTAGCTGTGTTGGCTCCCATTTCTGTTCCTTTTAGTGCATTAGTGAAAAGGTAGCAATGGGCCTGGCACTGTGGGAGCGCATAATGTACTTCAACTCATTTAATTTCACACAGCCCTGTGAGGATACTAGTGTCATCACGTCTTACAGATGGGGAAAACAGGGAGAGTAAGTCACTTGTCCAAGGCCACCTATCTGGTGAGTATAAGAGTCACCTCACCAACACCTGACATTATTGATCAGAAACATTTTTGGTCACCAGATAAGTCATTCTTGCAGGGAAGCTCTTGCCCATGTACATATGAGATGCCACATCAGGAGCCCCTCAGTGCCCATCAGCAGGAGCACAGGTATTCTGCAGAATCCAGAAAACATAGGCAGATCGGTGTGTACTCCTGGGACTAAAACTTACCATTAAGAGGGACCAGAAGTTACAGAGCAGTGTGTATATTAGGCACTGTTGATGTTAAAAAGTGGTCGTCTAGGCTTGCACATTTCCCTGAATGCACATACATACCCATTCTTGCATAGGAAGAGGGCTGGAGGGTTTCTGACTACCCTGACATGGGCACTTACCCTTGAGCAATGAACTGGATAGGGGAAGGAGAGTCAGGTATGAAATATATATGAATATTACTCTTATGGTTGATGTAAGTATAGTCCCCACAGCTTCTCACCCCTAAACCTCCTAGCAACCCCCCTCAAGGAACCTGAAGGGACTGTCCATCTTCTATACCTCAGTCCACTCTTTGTGCATTGCCCGCCTATGTTTGTCTCCTGGAAGGGGTGTTTTGAGTGTCATGACCCTGTGGGTCTTATTTGTATCCCCAGCACCTGGTACGGCATCTCACCTTTGGCAAGGACCCCTAATACTTTCCTTCCGTGACACCACAACCTACTTCTGGTTGGAATTGAGTCTGCCCCGATCCCTAACCCAGGAGACCACCGATCTCCTTCCTGTTGCTATAAATTAGTTCTGCCCATTGTATAATTTGGTTTAAATGGAATCATACAGTGAAGTAAGCTTTTTATTGTAGCACAATACACGTGCATAAATGTG
This sequence comes from Myrmecophaga tridactyla, assembly GCA_004026745.1. Classification (NCBI taxonomy): domain Eukaryota; kingdom Metazoa; phylum Chordata; class Mammalia; order Pilosa; family Myrmecophagidae; genus Myrmecophaga; species Myrmecophaga tridactyla. Next base: position 1,732 of record PVIY010014303.1, on the reverse strand, counting down.
TACAGATCCTATACTTAATAGCACCATGCATTTCCACTACCCAAAGATACCAGTCTCCTCACATCTATCACTGTTGCCAGTTCTTGATCTTTATCTAAAGGAATCATGTAGCATGAACTCTTTTGTGGCTGGCTTGTGAGATTCCTGTGTTTCATCATAGGGAGCAGTAGCTGCTTCATTCTCAATGCCATGGAATCCCCCTTTGTGTGAATCCACTACAGTGTATTCATCTATTCTACTACTGTGGACATTTAGTTCTCCACTTTGGGTCATTTAATGAACAGAGCCACCATGAACATTCTTTTTGTGCAAAATTGAGATTTAAAATTGACAACTCAGCAGCCTCTGGCTCTGAAGTGAAAATGTTTTTAATTTATTCCCTGTGATCATACAGTGGATGAGGAAAATGAATGAAGCCAAGATCAGAGTTTGTCCCTATAAAAGGGCCAAAGAGTATGAGATGTGTGCACATAAGTCTCTGTATTGTTTTTAGGGTAACAGAAGAAGCATTTTAAGAATATAGATTAGGGAGAGGGGCCCCACCACAATCAAGATAGCAAAGTAAGACACCTCAGGGCTCTGTTTCTCCACAGAATTTGAACAACCAGCAAGAATTGATAGAATGTCTTTCTCAAAACTTCAAAAAACAGTTAAAGGACTGTAGTAACAGGGAGAATGTGATAGGAAAAATGCTATTTAAAAGTGGCAGGTTCTTATGGTGTCTTGGCTCGCCTCTCCTGCACCCCTCATTAATTCAGTGTGGAGATGGCCTCTGCTCCCAGTATGGTTCCCTTGTTCAGTTCTGGAGGGAGCAGAGTGACCCTTGTAAACTGGGAGCATGTGTATCTGGCCCAGTCTGTCTGGTAGTGGCCTGAGAGACTGAATCAAGACACCGGTCATATACTTGCTTTTCCATATACTTGCTTTTTCATAGACCTCTTCTACAGAGCACTGTGGGAGAGCAGTCAAGTGACTGCCTGGGACAAGGAATTGCTGGATGTAGAACTTAAGGTGTAGTGCTTAGTACTGTGAGGAGACTATTTTCTAGGGGAGAGTGGGACATTTGTATCTATGTAAATGGGGGAATTCCCAGGGCTACACCCACATGCCCAAGACAAGACATATGCACAGAAAGGATCAGGGCAGCCCCTAGACTTTGGCTTGTAGCTATTCTCTAAACTCATTGAATGGGTAAGTTCTGAAGGAGAACACTTGCAGAGGTCAATCTGCAAAGACTGGGAAAGGACTTTTCTTATTTTTCTTCTTTTTGTTAGCTCCTGGCATTCAAGGAAAGCTCTGTCATGACACTATTGGATATAAGCTTAAGGAAGAGATACCTAAGAGTCTAAATTTTAGCAATAACACATTAAAATAGAAAAATGTCCAGGTTTCAACAAAAGGTTACAAAACATACAAAGAAACAGAAAACAATGGCCCAGGCAAAGGAGGAGCATTAGAAACCATCAATGAGGAGGGCCAGACCTGGGACATATCAGACAAAGACATTTTTTTAATTGTATAGATAACCTATATACAAAGCAAAGAAATAAAAAAGCAATAGTTTTCAAAGCACTCTTCAAAAGTGGTTACAGGATAGATCCCAGAGTTTGTCATGGGCTACCATATGATCCTCTTGTATTTTTCCTTCTAGCTGCTCCAGAATATAGAAGGCTAGAGGGCTTAAATACTTTATCATCACACTCACCTTTTTTTTCCTTCTTTTTTTTTTTTT
>PVIY010014302.1:11172-56902 GCA_004026745.1 Myrmecophaga tridactyla | reverse complement strand
AGAGAGGATGCAAATAAATAAGATCAGAAATGGAAGAGTAGACATAACCACTGACCCCACAGAAATAAAGGAAGTAATAACAGCATACTATGAACAACTCTATGCTAATAAATACAACAATGTAGATGAAATGGACAACTTCCTAGAAAGGCATGAACAACCAACTTTGACTCGAGAAGAAATAAACGACCTCAACAAACCAATCAGAAGTAAAGAAACTGAATCGATCATTAAGAAGTTTCCCAAAAAGAAAAGTCCAGGACCACATGGCTTCACATGTGAATTCTACCAAACATTCCAGAAAGAATTATTACCAATCCTGCTCAAACTCTTCTAAAAAATTGAAGAGGAGGGAAGGCTATCTAATTCATTCCAGGAAGCCAACATCATCCTCATACCAAAGCCAGACAAAGATATTACAAAAAAAGAAAACTAAAGACCAATCACTCTAATGAATATAGATGCAAAAAATCCTCAACAAAATTCTAGCAAATTGAATCCAGCAACACATTAAAAGAATTATACATCATGACCAAGTAGGATTCCTCCCAGGTATGCAAGGATGGTTCCACATAAGAAAATCAATTAATGTAATACAACACATCAACAAATCAAAGCAGAAAAACGACATGATCATCTCGATTGATGCAGAAAAGGCATTTGACAAAATTCAACATCCTTTCCTGTTGAAAACACTTCAAAGGATAGGAATACAAGGGAACTTCCTTAAAATGATAAAGGGAATATATGAAAAAACCACAGCTAATATCATCCTCAATGGGAAAAAACTGAAAAATTTCCCCCTAAGATCAGGAACAAGACAAGGATGTCCACTATCACCACTGTTATTCAACATTGTGTTGGAAGTTCTAGCCAGAGCAATTAGACAAGAAAACTAAATATAAGGCTTCAAAATTGGAAAAGAAGAAGTAAAACTCTCACTGTTTGCAGATGATATGATACTATATGTCGAAAATCCTGAAATATCCACAGCAAAACTACTAGAGCTAATAAACAAGTACAGCAAAGTGGCAAGTGACAAGATCAACACTCAAAAATCTGTAGTGTTTCTATACACTAGTAATGAGCAATCTGAGGGGGAAATCAAGAAACGAATTCCATTTAGAATTGCAACCAAAAGAATAAAATACTTAGGAATAAATTTAACTAAAGAGACAAAAGACCTATAAAAAGAAAACTACAAGAAATTGTTAAAAGAAATCACAGAAGACCTAAATAGATGGAAGGGCATACCGTGTTCATGGACTGGAAGACTAAATATAGTTAAGATGTCAGTTCTACCTAAATTGATTTACCTAATTTGATTTACCAATCAAAATCCCAACAACTTACTTTTCAGAAATAGAAAAACCAACAAGCAAATTTATCTGGAAGGGCAGGGTGCCCTGAATTGCTAAAAGTATCCTGAGGAAAAAAAATGAAGCTGGAGGTCTCATGCTGCCTGACTTTAAGGCATATTATGAAGCTACAGTGGTCAAAACAGCATGGTACTGGCATAAAGATAGATATATTGACCAATGGAATCGAATAAAGTGTTCAGATATAGACCCTCTCATCTATGGACAATCGATCTTTGATAAGGCAGTCAAGCCAACTCACCTGGGACAGAACAGTCTCTTCAATAAATGGTGCCTAGAGAACTGGATATCCATATGAAAAGAATGAAAGAGGACCCATATCTCACACCCTATACAAAAGTTAACTCAAAATGGATCAAAGACATTAGGTCTAAGACTATAAAACAGAGGAAAATATAGGGAAATATCTTATAAATCTTATACTTGGAGGTGGATTTATAGACCTTACACCCAAAGCAAGAGCACTGAAGAAAGAAAGAAATGGGAACTCCTCAAAATTAAACACTCTTGCGCATCAAAGAACTTCATCAAGAATGTAAAAAGACAGCCTACACAATGGGAGACAATATCTGGAAACGACATATAAGATAAAGGTCTAGTATTCAGAATTTATAAAGAGATTGTTCAACTCAACAACAAAAAGACAGCCAATCCAATTACAAAACGCTAAAAAGACTGGAGCAGACACTTCTCAGGAGAGGAAATACAAATGGCCAAAAGGCACATGAAGAGATGCTCAACGTCCCTGGCCATTAGAGAAATTCAAATCAAAACCACAATGAGATATCATCTCACATCCACCAGAATGGCCATTATCAACAAAACAGAAAATGACAAGTGCTGGAGAGGATGTGGAGAAAGAGGCACACTTATTCATTGTTGGTGGGAATGTCAAATGGTGCAACCACTGTGGAAGGCAGTTTGGTGGTTCCTCAAAAAGCTGAATATAGAATTGCCATATGACCCGGCAATACCACTGCTAGGTATCTACTCAAAGGACATAAGGGCAAAGACACAAATGGACACTTGTACACCAATGTCTATAGCAGCATTATTTACCATTGCAAAGAAATGGAAATGGCCAAAATGTCCATCAACAGATGACTGGCTAAACAAACTGTGGTATATACATACGATGGAATATTATGCAGCTTTAAGACAGAATAAAGTTATGAAGTATGTAACAACATGGCTGGACCTTGAGGACATTATGATGAATGAGATTAGCCAAAAACAAAAGGACAAATACTGTATGGTTTCACTGATCTGAACTGACATTAAGGAATAAACTTGGAATATTTCATTGGTAACAGAGACCATCAGGAGATAGAAATAGGATAAGATATTGGGTAACTGGAGCTGAAGGGATACAGATTGTGCAACAGGACTGAACATAAAAACTCAGAAATGGATAGCACAATACTACCTAACTGTAATACAATTATGTTAAAACACTGGAATGAAGGTGAATGTGAGAATGATATAGGGAGGAGGCTGGGGGCATAAATGAAATCAGAAAGAAAGATAGACGTTAAAGATTGAGATGGTATAATCTAGGAATGCCTAGAGTGTATAATAATAGTGCCTAAATGTACAAATTTAAAAAATGTTTGTGCATGAGGAAGAACAAAGGAATGTCATTACTGCAGGGTGCTGAAAATAGATGGTAATTAATATTTTAAAATTTCACCTTATGTGTGAGACTAAAGTAAAAAATGTTTATTTCGTACAAAATTTATCTTTTGACTAGTGCATTTCCTAATATAACTCATGTAGATGGCTTGGTTGAACACCGTGAGTGCTTGGAATCTTGGGTAAGACATGAGATTTTGTTGGTTCATCCAGAGTGATGACCCAATGAATCCCGGAGTGATTCGATTAGTCACTGGAAAGGTATTTGCGGAGTCCCCTTTGGGGAATGGTGAGAATGGGGAGAGATTCGACTTCCCCAGGTTGAATTCTTGATATTCTCACAAGCAGTGTGGACAACTAAAGCTATTGGCTGAGCCCCCAGTCTTGGGGTTTGTTCATATGACACTTAACCCCAGAAAGCATAGGTCAAGTCTACTTAAAATTTACGCCTAAGAGTCACCCCAAGAGAACCTCTTTTGTTGCTCAGATGTGGCCTCTCTCTCCAGCCAACACAACAAGCAAACTCACCACCCTCCCCCTGTCTATGTGGGACATGACTCCCAGGGGTGTGGCCCTTCCTGGCAACGTGGGACAGAAATCCTGGAATAAGCTGAGACTCAGCATCAAGGGATTGAGAAAACCTTTTCGACCAAAAGGGGGAAGAGTGAAAGGAGACAAAGTGTCAATGGCTGAGAGATTCCAAACAGAGTAGAGAGGTTATCCTGGAGGTTATTCTTACGCATTAAGTAGATATCACTTTGTTATTCAAGAGGTAGTGGAGAGGCTGGAGGGAACTGCCTGAAAATGTAGAGCTGTGTTCCAGTAGTCATGTTTCTTGATGATGATGGAATAATGATATAGCTTTCACAATGTGACTATGTGATTGTGAAAACCTTGTGTCTGATGCTTCTTTTATCTACCATGTCAACAGATGAGTAGAACATATGGAATAAAAATAAATAATAGATAATAGGGGGAACAAATGTTAAAATAAATTTAGTTTGAAAAGCTAGTGATAAATGAAAGCAAGCGGTAAGGCGTATGGTATGTATAATCTTTTTTTTTCTGTTATCGTTTTATTTCTTTTTCTGTTGTCTTTTTATTTCTTTTTCTGAATTGATGCAAATGTTCTAAGAAATGATGAATATGCAACTATGTGATGATATTGAGAATCACTGATTATATATGTAGAACAGAATGATATGTTAATGTTTTTGTTTGTTAATTTTTTAAATTAATAAATAAAAAAACTAAATGTCAACAAGCTGGGGGCATGGGGGAGGGGTATGGATTCTATATAGAAGAAAAGGAAATATCTTCATATAGATTATGGTGGTGAAGGCATGTCTGCTTAGTTAGGTTGAATTGTATGATGTGTGAATAAAATTGTTTAAAATTTTTTAAAAAAACATGCATTTGACTTATTTTCCTAACTTTATTTTTTTACTTCTCTTTCTTCAGTGATTAAGTTATATTGTTATACTGTATGAATTTCAACACATACCATTAATCCATCAGGTAATTAATCATATTTAGTAATAATTCTAATCAAGCTACTGTAAATGCTTTCAAATGGGTTCCTAAAAATAGTATTAGCAATAGAAATATGTGTGTTCCAGTTCATATGCATCCTGTCACACCACTGATCAAAAAGTTACACTTTCAAGACTAACTTAATTGAAATCATGGATGCTGGCCTCATTAGCCCCATTAGCTAATCAACTGCAAAATAAAACAATGTATCTAAATCAGATTTCTTTAAATGACCACATGACTGTACTATTTTGTAACTGTCTAAATGAGAACTCACTCTTTTGTCCAAGTCTATCAAATAACTGTGAAACAGTTAGATGAAAAACAAAAACAAAAACAAATACTTACCAGTAGCAAAGATGGCTTTGTAAAGCAAATAAATATTCATTAAAACTTTCAATGGGCTTCTCCTGTAGCACATAGTCAATGCGTTGGCCTCCATTCAACATTCCCACATTAATGGGTGGGACTTCTTCTTTAATTCCCACAGAGGTCTCTTCTATGTTAACATCTGGATATGGAGGAATCATAAGAATCTAAAAGTTTTCATCCCCAAGATTGTCCTGTTACTTTCCCTCTGATTCCAAGTTTACTGGTTGAACTATTCTCTATTCAGAGAGCTCTCTCCCATATTCCTCCTCTTCAGTCTTTAAAGCTCCTTCTCAAGTCACACTGTTTTGTCCAACTCCCTTTTCTTCTTTTGTTAAACTCATTACCTGTACCTTTGATAGCTAATTCATTTGCCACGGTTTTATAAACTAAATGCAAGCAGGGATAGATACTCTTAAGGTAAGTGAAAATTAAAGCAAAAGAATGCAATACTGACTATGCAATAATATAATGGTATCCTAGCTAGACTCCGGCCAGGAAGACAGAACAGTTCCTGAAGGGAGGTGACCTGACCCATGAATGCACACACTTCTCTTGTAAAAGCAAGGGCTTCATACAGTAGGCTCTTAACATGACCTCCATGGTTTCCAAATGTGGAATGTTTTAAAGCCTAGTGGTCAGATGCTGTTACTCTTCACATTTTTCCTCAAAAAAACTTTTCTTTCATAATTTGTGGCTATTTGATGCAGAAAAGGCTGGCAAAACTAAAAGCCCATTCGGACCCACAGCATAGGTCCCATATAATAAAAACAGGAAACTAAGAAGGCCTGGGGAGAATAAGAACTCCACACCCATGGAGTCCTTCTTATCTGGCCTGATGCAGGAATCAATGTGTACTGACCACTAGGCTTCTCTGAACTTGATTCAGGTTCTGTTTCAGTTTCTTCTGCTGTTTCTGAAGCGGGTAAGGCAGGATATGGAGCTCTGGTAAAGGACTTCCAGGCCATCCGCAGAGAACCTAGCAAGTTGTTCTTAAGGTCCATACTCATTCTGGTTAAGCCTTCTCTCAGTTCTGAAACACATATAAGTAAAGATTATATATTTACTAAGAGGTGAGTACCCAACACAGAAGGTCCAGAATTATCAACTTTTATACACTTACCTAAGTGCATCCGTTTCCTGCCTTTATGATGTGGGATTAGCATTGGCTCAAATTCCATTCCTGGAACGACCATTGGTTCAATCCTATAGGCCACAGGATCAAACTACAGAGGAAAAGCAATAGCTAATTTACCACTGCTGAAGAAACATAGACAGACTTAGGCACTATATACCTAAGGCAAGAATCACTGAAATACACACTCATTTAAAAAAAAAGGTACAGTTGTTCTGCCCTATCTTTTCCAGATCAGTATGATTATAAGTTATCTCATTATTACAGAAAAAAGCAAGTCAACACAATAGAAAATTATATGCTCTTTAACAATAAACCTTAATACTCAGATAAAATCACAAGAGCTGCACAATACTTACAGGGTGATAAATATTGAAGAAACCTTTGCATGTTGGAAATTTGTAGTTGGGATCAATTCTTTTTAGTCCTCGGACAGTAAGGAACATTCCAATGGGAGATCCAAAAGCAAAGAATATTTCTGGTTTATAGATGAGCTGGGGGTATTTTACAGATACCTAGAAAGAGATACAAAGGTATCCTTTTTTAATAACAAAAGTCACATCTGTTTCTACCATACCAAAAGACAGGAAAAATGACCAAAGTAACATAGTATTGTTACCTGCCCAATACCAACATCCAGATATTTATCATTTCTAGTATCATCAGTACTACTGCAGAACTTTGATTCTGGGATGTCGGATATACTCGTCCCTGAAGCTGACTGCAGAGTTGATCTATTAATAGCCTAAAGAATAAAAAAATATTTCTGTGGAGTTATGTAGTAAAAATAGCCAAAGGATTACACAATTTTCTACTGGTTTGAAAGGACTCTTGGGAAAATTTTGAAATGGAAGCCAATAATTCTAGGAAGGGTCCCTTAGAAAACAAGACAAAACTAATGACAACAACAGTTGCCTTAACTCATGAATTAACATCCCTAGACACTCTAAAATAATGAGAGTTTTACACAGCTAGTTGGGCAGCAGTTTAAACTTTAGGTAACCAACATGAGAGGACACAACAGTAGAGCACTGTGGAAAGGAATGTTGTGGATTGTTAAGGCATTTTACGAAGTGCTGGTGCTTTTCTAGTCAAGGCAAATAAGATGTCTCTAAATAAAGAAAATGATACGAATACTGGGTCAAAAACAGAAATCTTAAATAAGACTGAGCCACCTACTAAAAAGTTGGAAAAAAATTACTACTAAGATATGAAAAGGCACTTAGCAACCAAGAACAAGAAAATGTGAATGGTAGAAAGCACTAGTGTAATAAGGATAAGCCTTGAAAACATCAGGATTTCATTTACATGAAATGTCCAGAATAGGCTAATTGTATAAGAAAGGAGAATAGGTAGAAAGTAGGTTAACAGGGGTTGGGGAGAGAGAGGAATAGGGAGTGCCTACTAATGGGTATAGGGTTTCTTTCTGGGGTAATGGAAATGTTCTGGAATTACATGGTGGTTAGCAGTTACACAAATCTGTGAATATAGTAAAAACCACTGAATTATATACTTTAGAAAGGCAGATATTATGGTATATGAAGTGAATTTTTAATTAAAAAAAGGAAGGAAAAATTGAATAGCAGAAGTCCATGGGAGAAGCTAATAACATTTTTAAGGATATGGCTATTTGGTTTCCAAAACGAGAACAAAAACACACTTGACAAAATTACTTACCACCCCAGAGTAAATCCCCGACAAAGCACCAGGATATACCATGTATGTCAAAGAACTGTTTAGTCCAGCAAGTTATATTAGGCATATACCTTTGAATTTTTTCTGGTCCTAAAATAGTGTAGTATCTTCTTTCTTGGTCCTAGGGGAATTCCCATTTCCTGAAGATCTTTGTCTGTACATAAAGCCTACGCATAGAAAAACAAATATCTTTCTTATTTCTAAGCAAAATAAAATCAGTTAAATATCCTGTCATCTCAGAGGAAAAGACCTAGGCACTCTGTTGTTCTCGTCTTTATGTTGCTCTGGCTCCCTAGTGGTATATCATTAATAACTTTGAGGAGGAAAAGATTATTTTATTCATAAAAAAGCTTAAAAGGAATACAAAGAATTAATATATCATCAATGCTGTAGCAACACAGATAACACTGTTATTATTTTTTTTAAATAATCTAGAGAAATGGATATATAATGACTTCAAGATAGAAAAATACTTTTTGATTTTCATCTGTACTAAAAAGATACAGGTCATATTCCTAAGTGAGATCATATTCCTATTCCTAGACACAAGCAGGAAGAACCATACAGCACAGAAGCGTGGGACCTACTAACAATCAATACCTCTGTTTAAGTGTCTATCACCTAAGGGGGGCCTTCCTTCACCTCCCAGAATAGGTGAGTTGATCTTAGCCACTACACATTCTTATACCACTGTGTACTTTTCCAACTTAGAACTTATCACAACTTTAATTAATGAGAGGTGATATTTGTCTTTCCCATTCAACCGTACATGAGGGCAGGGACTGTACCTGTCTTAATCACCACTCTATCTCCAGTACATGGTATATAGTATGCCTGATCATAGTAAGCACTTACGAAATATCTGTTAAATGAATGAAGGTACCACAAATCAGAAAAAAGCACAACAAAATTAAGTGGTAGCTGTATTTACAAAAGCTTTGTACTTTTTTGCATATTGACTTTGCAACCTATTTTGATTTGCAAAAGCTGCTGTAAATATATGTGAAAATTGAAAAAAAAATTAAGTGGCAAAACAAAAACAAAACAGAGGATTGTGGGAAGATGGCGCAATAGGAAGCTCCAGGAATCAGTCCCTCTATCAACACAACTATTAAACTGGCAGAATAGTCTGAATAACTATTTTGGAACTGTGGGATTTAGTGAAAGAACACTCTTCTAGGGAAGAAATTGCTGTCAACTGCAGTAGATATCAGTGAATCTCCCCCTCCATGCAACTGCTACCATCCCCCATATCCCAACCGCATCACAGGCAGGAGTGGGCCTTATAGTTCAGACTTCTGGCACAGCTTGCTGGTGGCAGGGTGGATCTAGTCCTCCAAAACCTGGGGGCGTAAGGGTGAAAGGGGGTGACTGACCACTGATCACAGCATTTGATAGCTACTTAAAAGATTGCTGGGGGTGGGGTGGGCATCTCTGAGGGCAACCATTGCCTAAACCCCCTCAGGCAAAAGCAGCAAAAGTATATTAAAGAGACAGTACCTATTTTTATCTCCTTTTCTCCTTTAACTCCATTTGGAAGCAAAAATAGTTTGGGAAAGTCACAAATTGGTATCACCAGCCCTCACCAACAGCCACAAAAAAAATTTAGGAATTCCAGAGGAGTGGGAGAAATAGATTTTCAGAGTTATAACAAGGTAATACACAGAATGCCCAGTTCGCAACAAAAAATTTATAAAACACATAAAGAAAGAGAAAAGCACTGGCCCATCAACAGGAAAAAGGTGAAAGATCGCACTACTAGAAGGCCTGCCCGATAAGAATTGCTAAAGAGGGTCCTTAAGGCTGGAAATTTATAAAGTAAATCAAAGCCAAAGGAAGAAATAAAAAACACCAGTAAATATTAACTACATAGGTAGATATAAAATCTGTATTACTGTACTTTGGATTTATAACAGCTTCTCCTCACCCCCCATATGACTTAAGAGGCAAATATGTAAAAAAAAAAAAAAAATTAAAATCTGTTAATGGGCATCTGATGTATAGAGATGTAATCTGAGACAATCATAATATAAAGGGTTAAGGATGGAGATATCTGAGAGTAGATATCTGAATTGAATACTACTGAAACTAGGTTGTACTTGTCAAACTAGTTTATTATTAGTTTAAGATGTTAATGGTAATTACAAAGGAAATCAATTAAGAAAATAACTAAAAAAACAGAAAAAGAAAGATGAAGGAAATCAAAAGGGTACATTACAAAAAAGCAAGTAAAAACATACAAATGAAGTAGTGGAGTAACTGAAGAACAAAAAACACAAAAGACATACAGAAAGTAAGTGCCTAAATAGCAGAAGAACGTCCTTTCTGTTCAGTTACTAACTGAAACATCAACGGACTAAACTCCCCTATTAAAAGGCAGAGATTGGCAGATTGGACCAAAAAAAAGCATGATAGGCTGTTATAAGAAACCACTTTAAGTTCAAAGAAACAAAGAGATTGAGAGTAAAAGGGTGGAGAAGATAGTCTATGCAAGCAGTAATCAAAAGAGAGCCAGAAGTGGATTGATAATCCATAACAAACTGTGAAATCTGTCCTGTAACTGCTTGTTGAAATATACTTTGAAAATCATTGTTTTTTCTTTCTTTTCTTTGTAAATATGTTATATTTAACAATAAAAAAGTTTAAAAAAAAAAAAGAGAGAGAAAGCCAACACATGTAAAAGAAGAGCAGAGAATGTTTGTATGTTAAGAATGTTCATGTTTGTATGTTGTTTTGGTTTGATAATATAAAATAAATTAACAAAAAACAAACAAACAAAAAAAGAATAGCAGAGAAATGGAGAAATCCCAGTAATAGGTTTATGTCTACTCTAAGTCTGCCCTAATTTGAGATCTCCAGTTATATGACTTAATAAACATCATTATAGCTTCAAAAAAAGAAAAAGAGAGAGAGAGAGAGAGAAAAAAAGCCAGAGTGGCTCTATTATAGTCAGACAAAATAGACTTTAAGACAAAGAAGATCAGGAAGAAGATAAGGATGCCGACTGTCACCACTGTCATTCACTATTGTATTGAAAGTTCTAGCCAGAGCAATCAAGCAAAAGAAAGAAAGAAAAGGTACCCAAGATTGGAAAGATAGAAGTAAAACTATCCCTATTCACAGATGACATGTTCCTATATAGTATATGGAAAATCCCAAAGAACCCATAAGAAAGCTACAATTCATAAACAAATTCAGCAAAGTTGCAGGATGTAAGGTAAACACACTGAAGTCAAGTTAGGTTTCTATACATCAATAATGAACAATATGAAAAAGAAATTAAGAAAATGATTACATTTACAATAGCATCTAAAAGACTAAAACACTTATGAATAAATTTAATCAAGTAGGTGTGTTTTACTAGGCTGCTCAAGCAAATAGCATGAAATGGGTCAGCTTGAATAATGGGAATTTATTAGCTTACAGTTTTGAGACTAAAACAAAGTCCAAATCAAGGTGATGCTTTCTCCCCAAAGACTGTAGCATTGTGGGGCTGGCTGCTAGTAATACTTGGCTTCTGTGTCACATGGCAAGGCACATGGCGACGTCTGCTGGTTTCTCCCTTCTCTTCCAGGTTCACTTGTTGTAGCTTTTTGCTTCCTGTGGCTTTCTCTCTGTCTGAATTTCATTTTCTAAGACTCCAGTAATGGGATTAAGACCCATTCTGAGTGAACTGGGACACACCTTAACTGAAGTAATCTCATCAAAAGGTCTTACTTACAATGGGTTCATACCCAGGAATGGATTAAATTTAAGAACATGTTTTTGGGGGATGCATATAGTTTCAAACCAACGCAAGGGGAAAAACTTGGAAAGCCACAAAAAATTGCTGAAAGAAAGTAAAGACCTAAATAAATAAAAAGATACTCCATGTTCACGGTTTGGAAGACTTAATATTGTTAAGATGTCAATACTGCCTAAAGAGATCTACAAATTCAGTGCAATCTCTATCAAAATTCCAGTAGCCTTTTTTTCCCCTGAGATGATCCAGAAAGTTGAAATCACTTTTATTAACTTTTAAGTAGATATATACATTTACTTTAATTTTGCTGCAGAAATGGACAGACTGTCTAAAGCCTGCCTTTTATTCCACCAGAGAGAGATTGTTATTTATACTTTTTGGTTTTGGTCATATTGCAAAATTAGGCCTCTGGTCAGAAATTACTCAATAACCAAATGCCTTCCTGTGAAGCTTTAAATTGCACTTTCTATCCTGAAATTTTCACCTTGGACTTCATAGGCCAATGAGAGGATGTGAAAATTGTTTCTGCTTTACAAGATAACAATTGGTGCTACATTGTTTAGATGGCTCCCAAAAGGTTTAATCCAAGAGGTTCCCACTGATCTTGCAGAGAAATGAGAGGGTTAAAACTGTATCTTGAAGCTAAGCTGCTTCTGGGCCTTCCTGCTACTGAGTTAGCTGATATGTAGAGAGAGGTGTCAGTTCCAATCAACTCCACTCCAAGCCAGGCTAGTTTCTGCTGAATTATGCAGTGGATAGGAAAGGTTGGCTATTCAAAGGAGACCTCCCAAAGGGGCTCCCACCTTAAGGAGACTCAAAACCCGATAAATATACTCTCAGGTTGCCCTTTAAATCACTCTACAAACACACCTCAGGGGGTGCAAGGGTAGTTCAGAGGTAGAATTCAATTACCAGCCCATGCACTTCCCAAAAAACAAAACAAAAAGAAAAACAAACAACAAAAAATATTCAACAAATGATGCTTCAATAACAGCATAGTCACACAGAAAAAGAATGAAATGTGATCCCCATTATACAGCATACAAAAAAAAATTTAATGGCTCTACAAGCCCAAGAGAAGTTAATCGCAGACTTGACAATATACCTGGAGCCATAGAACAGCCCTAACAGCCGAATAAGGCTGAATCACTCAGCTGATATGTAAAGCTTTCCAATGCACAACATGTCATGTGGGATTAAGTATCCTTTTATAAAACACAATGGAGCTGTGCTAACCAGTTTCAAAGCTGAAAAGAATCCAAACACATCACCTATAAAAAAATTCAAAATTTTCGTTTGCTTTCTCTCTCTTAAATTTTGGTACTGAAACATTGCCTACATTCTCAACATGTGAAAAACACATGGTCTCTTCAGTGCCTCTGCATGCTGTGTAAAAAACTCAAAAGTAAAGCAGAACAAGAAAATGTTACAGCAAGATGCAGTATGCTGTACAATTCAATCTAAATTATATAGAAATACAACCCCATCCTTGTACCCCTTTCTTCCCCCTAGATGACCAAGGCAATGCCAGAGGGCCTTCTCTCCAAGCCCAATGCAGACCCTTTCTAAAATACATTTTTTATTGTAAAATATATATGCAGAAAAGTGATAAATTTCAAAGTATGATTTAACAAGTAGTTATGGAGGAAATTTCAAAGTATAGTACAGGTTACAATTCTACAACATCTGTTCCAGTACATAAGAGACTAAAAAGAATTATATGATTATATATATTATATGAAATTATATAATGATTCAGTAGTTATTATCATTTATTAAATCTTATCTTCTCTGCTACAACTCCCCTCTCTCTCCCTTGATCATTTTCGCAAATTTCATGGATATTTGGGCAATTGCCATTCTTTCACATTGGAAAGGAGTGCTGAGATTATGGGATGGGGGATGCAAATGACTGATGTTCTTGGACAGCCAGCAGGCTTTCTTGCAGAAATGGAAAAAGTAATCTTTAAATTCATATGGAATTACGAGGGGCTCTGAATAAGACAAAACATTCGAGGACTCAAATGTCCTGACTTCAAAACTTGCCACAAAGCTACAGTAATTAAAACACTGTGGTACTTATCCCCACAAAGGATAGGCTAAGCCTACTTAAAATTAGGCCTAAGAATCACCTCCAGAGAACTTTTATGCTCAGATGTGGCCTCTCAGCCAACATGGCACGCAAACTCAATGCTTCTCTACATGGGGCATGACTCCCAGGGGTGTAAACCTCCCTGGCAACATGAGTCAGAAATCCTCGAATGAGCTGGTACTCAGCACCAAGGGATTGAGAAAATCTTCTTGACCAAAAGGGGGAAGAGAGAAATGAGACAAAATAAAGTGTCAGTGGCTGAGAGATTTCAAACAGAGTCAGAGAGGTCATCCTGCAGGTTATCCTGACACATTATACAGATATCCCTTTTTTAGTTTAAGGTGTATTAGAGAGGCTAGAGAGAAGTTCCTGAAACTATAGAGCTGTGTTCCAGTAGCCATGTTT
This sequence comes from Myrmecophaga tridactyla, assembly GCA_004026745.1. NCBI lineage: Eukaryota > Metazoa > Chordata > Mammalia > Pilosa > Myrmecophagidae > Myrmecophaga > Myrmecophaga tridactyla. Next base: position 42,920 of record PVIY010014302.1, on the reverse strand, counting down.
CTTGGAGATGATTGTATAATGATATAGCTTTCGCAATGTGATTGTGTGATTGTGAGATTGTGAAAACCTCGTGTCTGATGCTCCTTTATCTATGGTATGGACAGATGAGTAAAGCATATGGACTAAAAATAAATAAATAATAGGGGGAACAAATGTTAAAATAAATTGAGTAGACTGAAATACTAGTGATCAATGAAAGAGAGTGGTAAGGTATAGAAAAAAAATAGGGAGAACAAAAGTTAAAATATATTGGGTAGATGGCAATACTAGTGGTCAATGAGATGGTAAAGCGTATGGTATGTGTTCTAGTCTACCAAAGCTGCCAGAATGCAACACATCAGAGATGGATTGGATTTTAATAAAAGGGGATTTATTTAGTTAAAAATGTATAATCCTAGTGAAAAAAAAAAGTATTTGCAAAGTCCCCTTCGGGGAATGGTGAGAAAGGGGGAAAATTCAACTTCCCCAAGTTGAATTCTTGATATTTTCACAAGCAGTGCAGACACCCAAAGCTATAGGCTGAGCCCCCAATCTTGGGGTTTGTTCATATGAAACTTAACCACACAAAGGATAGGTCAAGCCTATTTAAAATTAGGCCTAAGAGTCACTCCCAAGAGAACTTCTTTTGTTGCTCAGATGTGGCCTCTCTCTCCAGCCAACACAACAAGCAAACTCACCACCCTCCCCCTGTCTACGTGGGACATGACTCCCAGGGATGTGGCCCTTCCTGGCAACGTGAGACAGAAATCCTAGAATGAGTTGAGACTCAGCATCAACGGATTTAGAAAACCTCAATCAAAGGGATGAAGAGTGAAATGAGACAAAATAAAGTGTCAATGGCTGAGAGATTATAAACAGAGTCGAGAGGTTATCCTGGAGGTTATTCTTACACATTAAATAGATATCATCTTGTTAGTCAAGATGTAATGGAGAGGCTGGAGGGAACTGCCTGAAAATGTAGAGCTGTGTTCCAGTAGCCATGTTTCTTGAAGATGATTATATAGTGATATCGCTTTCACAATGTGACTGTGTGATTGTGAAAACCTTGTGTCTGGTGCTCCTTTTATCTACCTTATCAACAGATGAATATAACACATGGAATAAAAATAAGTAATAGGGGGAACAAATGTTAAAATAAATTCAGATTGAAATGCTAGTGATCAACGAAAGGGGGGAGAAGGGGTATGGTATGTACGAATTTTTTTCTGTTTTCTTTTTATTTCTTTTTCTGAATAGATGCAAATGTTACAAGAAATAATCATGATGATGAAGATGCAACTACGTGATGATATTGTGAATTACTGATTATGTATGTAGAATAGAAAAAAAAATGCAAACATGAAAAAAAAATGTATAGTTCTTCAGAGGAAAGACAGCTAACTTTCAACTGAGGTTCTTTCTTAAACATGAAGGCACCGAGCAATCTCTGCTGGCCTTCTTTCCAGGCCTCTGAGTTCCAACAACTTTCCCCAGGGTGATTCCACTTTGCATCTCCAAAGGCCTGGGCTGAGCTGCGAGTGCTGAGATGAGGTATGTTGAGCACTCTCATTTAAGCATCCAGCCAATTAAATCAAGCATCATTCACTGCAGCAGGCATGCCTCCTAGCTGACTGCAGATATAATCAGCGTCAGATGAGCTTCACATGCCATTGTCTCATGTCCACAGCAATAGAACTAGGCACCTTCACCTGGCAAGTTGACACCTGAACCTAACTGGCACAGTATGTATGAGTTTTTTCTTTTTTCTTTTATTTCTTTTCCTGGAGTGATACAAATGGTCTAAGAAATGATCATGGTGATGAATATACAACTATGTGATGATATTGTGAGTCACTGATTATATACCAAGAATGGAATGTTCATATGTTAAGTATGTTCATGTTTGTATGTCGATACGTTTTGTCAATTAAAAAAAAAGTATTCATAGGACTGTATAATACAGTGAACTCTAGAGTAAACCACGGAATATAGCTAATAGTATAAATATAAATGTTCCTTTCATCAAATGTAGCAAATATACTACACTAATGCAAGGTATTAATAATAGAGTAGTTAATGGAAACTGTATTTTATGCATGATTTTTGTGGAAACCTACAACTTCTCTAATAAAAATAAAATAAAGAAAAACAACAATAAAAAAAACACTTTGGTACTGCATATGGATAAACATATAACCTACAGAATAAAGTTGAGACTTCAGAGATAAATTCAAACATCTATGGCCAGTTGACTTTTTGACATGGGCACCAATCAATGAGTGGACAAGGTTCCATTCAATGGGGAAATAATAGTCTCTTCAGCAAACGGTGCTAATACAACTGGAAATTAACTTGCAAAAGGATGTATGTGTGGACCTCAACCTCACACCATATATAAAAATTAGCTCAAAATTGATCAGTGACCTAAATATAAGAAATAAAATTACAAAACTCTTAGAAAACACAAGGAAGTATCTTTAGGACCTTCCAATGGATTCTTAGACTTTACACCAAAGCATGAGTAACAGAAAGTAAAAACAGATAAAATGGACTCCATAAACATAAAAACTTTTATGCATCAAAGCACATCATCAAGAAAGTGAAAAGACAACCTACAGAATAAGAGAAAATGTTTCAAAACTATGTATATGATAAGGGTTTAATATCCAGGATATATAAATAAATCCTACAACTTAAGAAGAAAACAACAACCCAATTAAAAATGGACGAAGGGCTTGAATAGACATTTCCCCAAAGAAGATATACAAGTAGTCAATAAATACATGAAAAGATACTCAATATCATTAGCCATTAAAGAAACATAAATTAAATTAAAACTAAAATGATATACCACCTCACATATACTAGATGGCTATCACACACAAAAAATCTGAAAATAACAAATGTTGAGGCACTTACAGAGAAATAGGAGCCCTCACACATCGTTGGTGGCATTGTAAAATGTTGCAGCTGCCATGGAAAAAAGTTTGGCAGTTCTCCAGAAAGTTAAACACAGAATTACCATATGGCCTTGCCAATTCCAGTTCTAGGTACATACCCCAAATAATTGGCAGCAAGGACTCAGACAGATTTTGTACACTGATGTTCACTGCAGCATTATTAGCAATAGCTAAAAGGTGGAAGTGTTTATCCATTAATAGACAAATGGATAAACATATGGAATATAGTCACACAATGGAATATTATTTAGCCAAGAAAAAGAATCAATATGCTGGTACAAGCTACAACACAGATATACCTTATTTCACTTAGCCAGACACAAAAAGGACAAATATTGTATGATTTCTCATTATGAAATACTTAGAATAAGCAAATTCATAGAGACCTAAATAGTGGTAAACAGGGGTGGGAGGAGAGGGAAATGGGGAGTTATTATCTAAATGAGTATGAGTTTTGGTTTGGGATGATGAAGGTAATTTGGAAATAGTGGTAAAAGTTATATCAAACTATCAATTTACTTAATCACAAAGAATTGTCCACTTACAGTTAAAATTTAAAATTTTTTTTTAATTATTATAAAAAACAAAAACAAAGAAGAAAATGTTAACAACAGCACTCTTGAAAGTATAAGAGAAGATAGGAGTTGACTAATAATGGTGAATTATAGGATCTGTTCTTGCTTTCATATTCTGTCAGAGCTATGCTATTTAGTCTTTGCCTTATAACTATAGGCATATCACTACTGTCATTCTGTACTTTGAACTCTCACAAAGATCACTTTTTATGATTAAAAAACATATAAATAATGCTAAAGAATATTATTAATGATAAAGTATTTATGATTAACAAGCTTCTAATGGGCAAGTTCTTAGTAAGCAGAATGATGAAGATAAGCGGTAAAACTACTGAAATGATACAGCATAAAGTTTTAAAAGAGTATTTTTACCAGAGCTTCTTTATCTACTTTCTCCTTCTCAAAGATACTAAACAAATCAGAGAGTTGAAGTTTCTTCAAATCCTCCTCCAGTGTCAGAGTGTCTCCTTGATCCATAACAATATTTAACGAATCCTAAAAATTAAATTGTAGAGTTTAAATTCTCTAAATTCATTTAGATTTTTCATTATTAGCACTATTTTGAGATAGATATATAAGAGTTCTACATAAAGGTATACGTTAACTTTAAATAAATTGTAATTTATACAAAATATAAGTATAAAGACAGTTATTCTAAGTTTTTACAACTTCAGATAAAAGAATATTTTAAGGGTGGGCCACAGTAGCTCAATGGCAGAGTTCTCACCTGCCATGCCGGAGACCCGGGTTCGATTCCCAGTGCCTGCCCATGTTAAAAAAAAAAAGAATATTTAAAATAAGTAAACATGACTGAATGAAATGACTAACAAAGTATTCCTCATCATCACTAACAAACATTTAGTGAGCTTTTATTAGGGAAACAGAGCTTAAGATATAAAATTGTACAAGAAGAAGCATCTGCCCTGGAAGAATCATGGTCCAATAGGGCTTTACATAAAAAGAGAAAAAATACAAGATAGTATATGCTAAGTACTAAATCTTACAATACATAAGTATTTAGAGGACTTCGTTTTACTAAAATATACAGTTAAACATCAAGTACCCCCCTCCAAAACTGCTTTAAAACAGAATTTCTATAAGTCAAATCAATCTGTATCCAATTCATTCTTCATTTCCTCATAATCCCTTTCATCTCAACAGTTCTATAACTCTAATAACAGATCAGTAGTACATATTTATAACAGAAAAAAGATAACTATCGTTATTTTAGAATGTGGCAATATTTGTAGAAGCATATTACTATCTTGTTCCTATCATCCAAGAATGACATAATTTTAAGTCTGTTAAAATTAAAATAAATGTAAATTTAATGTCATGTTGAGACTAATTTAGCTAAAAAAAATCTAAAATCTTAAATTCCTTACTAATGAATACTGCAAGAAAACCTATCTGAATATCTAAATTACCTTTTCACTGTCAATATCCCCCAAAGAATCTTTCTGATTTGTTAGGATATCAAACAATATAAGCGAACCTATAAGCAAAATAGAAGAAGGGACAATGTCTAAGCATTAGCACTAAATGGCCATCTCTTATACAAAAAAAGTAAAAACGCCAGTATACCCATGTAAGTAAATCCACAGAGCAAGGAGTCATTCTTTTGTTCCAATCCAGACACCACCCTTCCAACCCCCTTCCAAATTCTTCATCATAGGTGCCTGAAAAAAATGACAGTCCTCTCTGGTCACAGAGAATTAATCTGTTACCTAAACTATGACCAGCAATGGATACACCCCCTTTGAAATCAGGGTTCCTCCGCAGAAAAAGTGTGTATATTCGGTTCATTTCAGAAGTAACTGTGTCCACAATAGTCTGACAGTAGGTGGGGCTATTGTAGAAGAAGACATCCAGAATTGTGTCATTGGTGAAGTGCCTGAGGCGGTTAATGCTGGGCAAGGTTATTCTCTGCAGATCTCTGAAAAAAGGAAAGATATTTTAAGTAGAAAACCTAAATACACTCTGTATTCTGAGCTATTTACTAGCTTAGCCTCCAAGCTTAGATTTAGACAACTGTCTAATTATAGGAAGATACAAGAGAGACAACTATCAATTTATAAGAAATAGAGGACATGCCAAGGGGATGTGATCAACAAGATTCAATGTGTGAAAAATTCTACAAGAAAACCACTCAGATTCCTTAATATATACATTGCAAGAAAATAAAAGATGGAGACATAAATCAAGAGACTTAACAGATCTATCAACTAATCACAATTTATGGATCTTATTTGGATCCATTTAAAAGACATGTATAATTTTTTTTTTAAGTTGGAACACTCACTTTATTGTTGACTGACTGAAATTACTGGTGCTTAAAGTACTGAAATACTGAGGTGCTAGTCAGGAACCTTGTTAGTATATCTCAGAGTCTACTGGTTAATTCATGCAAAGACTTTATTTTATCTTCTTGCCATAAGATATGTGTAATTTTATATATCATGGCATTAATATCATGACATTAGAAATTTGAACAATGACTGGATATTTGATAAATAATTTTTTAGTGTTATAGTAAATAATAATGGTGTTATGGTTATACATTTTTAAAAGTCGTTATCTTTAAGACATAAAAAATGAAACTTATACAGATGAAACAATATGATGCCTAAGATTTAACTCAAAAAATAGAATAGGAAGACAGTTGATAGGGGTCTATATGGATAGGGCAGAACTGACCATGTGTTGAGGCTTGTTGGAGCTAGGTAATCAGCATATGAAAATTCACTATAAATACTTCTTTTAGGTCAAAATTCTCTATGATAAAAAGTTTTTTTAAAAAAGACAGAGAGATACAAGAGACCTTCCCTAGAATTCTCAGTGTTAAGTCTTTCTATGACATATCAAATGAAATAGGGATTTGATCAGTGTTCCTCTCTCTCAATGCAGAATTTCTGAAAACACAAAGAAGGTGAGAATGCTAAATGACAAAGGCAAACAACTCGTATCTGGCAAAGAAAGGCCATGCTGACATAATCTAAGTCAATTTTCAATTACAGCTTTCTCTAAACTTCCAGAAACAGACCTCAAAGATTCAACAGCTTCTGTAGTTTAAAGAGGGATATGTGCTGTTAATAACCTCTAAGTATCAGCTCAAATATGAAAGAATATAGACCAACACCACCAAAGCAACACCAAAATGGAGCACTAGGCACATGGAAAATGCTCACAGCTTTAAAAACTGAGAGAGACAGAATCAGGAAATCCATTTGTAAGACAAATATATAAATAATCTGACAACGTCCTTTATACTCCACAAAAGCAACTTATCTCCTGGTTCCATCCTACAACTACCTTATAAACACTCATCTTTTCTTTCTAAAGAACCCATAGCAGGATGTCTTTGATAGAAGGCAACTTCTCTGTCATTATCATAAAATTTACAAATATAACAACAGGCTTATATAAAAGCCATTACTAAAAAGCCATTGTATCAGTTATATCTCAAATTATAGGTGCTAATAATCTGGGGGTTTCCTTTCTATTTTCCTGAATTTGAGCAAACATTATTTGAGTATGAGCACAAAGGGAACATCTTGCAGTATAGTACAGTTGGCATTTGATATCTGGAAATGGAAATGTTAATAAACTATGGGAAAAAAAATGTTTGGCTTTAATGTTAAAGAAATAATGAAGCTGCAGTAATAGACACTAATGAGCCAATAAGACATACTAAAAGACAGACATAGCTCTTAACTCCTAACCAGGGCTCATTAAACCAAGGGATTGATCAGCATTTAATAACGTACCTCTAAGAAAAAGATGCAGAAGCACAAAAATCTTTTTGTTTAATAAAATGTTAAATATACAGTCAGCTACAGCACAAATATCCCTATGAATACTACAATCACTGTTAACAACTCAAAGGTGTAGGGTATTACTCACATATCCACACCAGTAGAATGCAAAGGACTGTGCCAGTTGACAGGAAGAAATTCTACCCTCCCAATCTGCTGATTTTCTTGGGCTTTCTTAAAATGCGTCTGCAGCAGGTTCAAGGAAACACTGCGAAAATCATTAACTGGAAAAAAAGATTCACTTATGCATCAACTGTGAAACTATGAATTTGCAGAATCAGAATGCAACAAATCCTGTAATATACTCTAATTACGTTTGCTTAGAACACATACTGACTTGAGTGAAAAATAGAAATAAAGCCATATTGAAAAAAATTATCTGTGCATATATGAGAAAATGTTCCTTTAATATAGAACTTGTTTTTACCATATGAAATATTCCACCAAAGAAAAGATGACTACAAAGCTTCTACTGCATCATGGGAACTTTTTCAAATAAAAACAAAATCACAGAACTATATATCAGTCAGCAGTCAGCCTTGCAGCCACAGTACTACCCTAACTTCTGGGTCTTTTAAACAGCCACCAACCCATATTCAGGATTTAAAGAACAAAAAACAAAACAAAAAAACCCACTGCCATCTGAAATTCATCTCATGTCAGTCTTAATCTTCCCAAATACAATTATAGTTTATGCTTTGGATGATTAACCAATAGAATAAGACTCCCTCATTGGGACAATTAGACTTTGAATACTACCAAGTTTTAGAGAGCACTACCTTTCAAAATCAAGTTGTACTAATGACTTAAATCTTCCAATAGATTATCAACAGGTTTCTTCACTGTATGAATTATAAAAATGATTAAAGTTCCTCTGTTATTAAACAATATCATCTTTATGGTTGCCTTTAAAGATGGAGTGGTTAGAAATATGGCCATTACCTCATGGTACAATTTTATAGGGACTAAGGGTGTGCCAACTGAAGAATTATTAGTTAAGAGAATAAACTATTAGCCTCAAGAACTTGTCAGCACTTAATGTCTAAGCTGGAAAGCTTTACTACCTTGTCACCTGTCTTTAGCACTCCAAATCTTATTATGTAGCTAAGACAACAGACCAAATACAATGCTTTATCTCAGCTCACAGAAGGGCTAATACTTCCGTTAAACAGTTTAATCTTACATGCTTTGCAAACCTACCACACTGCACAATGCTTCGAAAGCGGAGATCACAAGCTGGTCCAATTCCATGAACTACAAAAACCAAGTGATCTATTTGTAAAGGTTCCCCTATAAATGAAATTAAAAAGAAAAATTATTTTGAATAATTGGTCATGGATTCTAAAATCAAACATTCACAATGAATAAGTTATAAAGACAAACGGTTTAAAAAAACTAATAATTTAAAAAACACAAAATAGTCCTATGTTTAACAACTTAGTAAAAATACAATGATTTCACTGTTTCTCATTTATCTTGAAATGCCTATGAACATTTTTTCAGGTTTTAAACATTTTTTTATTTTGAAATGATTGCAGATTTACCAAAAAAAAAAGTGAAAGAATAGTACAGAAACTCCAGTGTGGTCTTTACACAGATTTGATTTTTTAACATTTACCATACTTGCTTATCTGCTCTCTCTCTCTCTTAAGTTTATGTATGTCTACATGCATATTTTTACAAACCATTTGGGAGCAGGCTGTATGCTTCATGTCTCTTTATCCCTTTGATACTATAATATGTATTTCTTAAGCATATTCTCATACATAACCACAGTGCAGTTACCTGAATTCAGGTAATTTAACACTGATACAATATTTTTATCTAATATTTTATTTTTTCAATTTTTCCAATAATGTCCAGTATGTTTTCTTTCTTTTAACTTTTTATTGTAATAACATATATAACATAACATTTTGCCATTTTATACTTAACATAAAATTTGCCATTTTAACCATTTTTACAATGTTGCATTACCATAACCACCCTCCATTACCAAAACATTTCCATCACCTCAAGCAAAAATTCTAACTACTCAGCAATAACTATCATTCTCCATCACCCACAGCCCAATATCCTCTACATTTTGTTTTTTAAGGCTGAAAGTTTAAACTCTAAGCATTTTTAAATCTCCACATGTCTAATCTAAGACTTTGTCCAAGAGAACAGAACTATCAAATCATCTCTTCTGCAAGATAAAGGAATTTTAGAATTCTGTTAAATATATTATGAAAATAACCATAATGACCATAGCTAGATAGAAACGGATAATCATCAAAGTCTTACTGAAAAATAGTTTTGCTTAGTTGAAAATCTTCTAGAACAGGAATTACAAGGAATAAATTTTTAATAAAGCCGGTAGAGTCACACTTCTTAGAACGAGGGACTAAATCAGCTCAATCATACTTAATGACCTCCTGATTTGGTGCTGCCACATTTTACCCATTCCACTCTACATATTTAACTTTAAAAGAGAAGACTTTTACATGTATTACGATTCTTAGTAGATGAAGTATTGCTAATCTTAACTCAGAATAAGCTCATAAGATTTAAGATTATTTTTAACCCTCAACGTAATACAAACCCATAGAAAAAGGTCACAAAATGTAAGGGATACACAAATAAAATACATGTATCAGAAAACAGGAAAAAATAAGTGATTAACATTACCACAATGAATGTCAATACAGATGTTCTCAACCCCTCTCTTCACAGTTCTTGGTCGACCCTGCTCAGTGGGTGTAGAACCCCATTCATCAGACCCTGCAACTGGCTGGTAATGCACCATAAGCTTAAATAGAACAGATGAGAGCAATAAAGACATTCTATATTAAAGTGATCACCATTATGAAGGGTAGGAAAATGTCTTTCTAATTAACGGTCAAATCTCAGCTGGGTTTTGTTTTGTTTTGAATAAACTTTTAAAAATTTTTTTATTTTTATTAATTAAAAAAATTTTTTTTAAATACCAAAAAACACCAAACAAACACAAACATTCTTAACTTTTGATCATTCCGTTCTACATATACAATCAGTAATTCACAATATCATCACATAGTTGTATATTCATCGTCATGATCATTTCTTGGAACATTTGCATCTATTCAGAACAAGAAATAAAAAGAAAACGGAAAAAAATTCATACATGCCATACCCCTTATCCCTCCCTTTCATTGATCATTAGCATTTCAATCTGAATTTATTTTAACATTTGTTCCCCCTATTATTTATTTTTATTCCATGTGTTCTACTCATCTGTTGACAAAGGCATCAGACACAAGGTTTTCACAATCATATAGTCACGCTGTGAAAGCTATAACATTATACAATCATCTTCAAGAAACATGGCTACTGGAACACAACTCCACATTTTCAGGCAGTTCCCTCCAGCCTCTCCATTACATCTTGACTAACAAGGTGATATCTATTTAATGGGTAAGAATAACCTCCAGGATAACCTCTCTACTCTGTTTGGAATCTCTCAGCCATTGACACTTTATTTTGTTTCATTTTGCTCTTCCCCCTTTTGGTCGAGAAGGTTTTCTCAACCCCTTGATGCTGAGTCTCAGCTCATTCTAGGGTTTTTCTCAATCCCTTGATGCTGAGTCTCAGCTCATTCTAGGATTTCTGTCCCACGTTGCCAGGAAGGTCCACACCCCTGGGAGTCATGTCCCACGTAGACAGGGGGAGGGTGGTGAGTTTGCTTGTCGTGTTGGCTGGAGAGAGAGGCTACATCTGAGCAACAAAAGAGGTTCTCTTGGGGGTGACTCTTAGGCCTAATTTTAAGTAGGCTTAGCCTATCCTTAAGTTTCTTATGAACAACCCCCAAGGTTGGGGGCTCAGCCTATAGCTTTGGGTGTCTGCACTGCTTGTGAGAATATCAAGAATTCAACTTGGGGAAGTTGAATTTCCCCCTTTCTCACCATTCCCCAAAGGGGACTTTGTAAATACTTTTTTATTCACTGTTCAAATCACTCTAGGATCTACTGGCATCACTCTGGACAAACCAACAAAATCTCATGTCCTACTCAAGGTTCCATGTACTTATGGTATTCAATTAAGCTGTCTACATAAGTTATATTAGGAAATGCACTAGTAAAAATATAAATTTTGTACCAAATAAACATTTTTTGCTTTAGTCTCACACATAAGTTAAAATTTTAAAATATTAATTACCATCTACTTTCAACACCCTGCAATAATGAGATTCCTCTTTTCTTCCTCATGCAAAAACATTTTTTAAATTTGTACATTTAGTCACTATCACTATACACTCTAGGTAGGCATTCCTGGATTATACCATCTCAGTCTTTACCATCTTCTTTCTTTCTGATTTTTTTTTTGTGCCCCTAGCCCTCCTCCCTCAGCATTCTCACATTCAGCTTCATTCAGTGTTTTAACATAATTTCAACTGGGGTTTTAATATGCAACTCTTATGGCTTGAAACGACAACACTGAAAATACATTAGGCTAACAGTCTTTCAACAATCCCTATGCGTGGAAGATATGCCCACATAATGCGCCAGTGATTCTCTTAATCCACAGTGGCACAGTCTTGCAAAAGAAAGCCGAATAAGGGAAACATGGTAGTGGCTACAAGTTTTAAGCTTCATAATTATGAATGTAATATAAAATTTGCCAGTTCACTCTGAGTAGGTTCTCTAGGAAAAAGAAAGCAATTAAGTTTCTCATTAATAATGCTATTAACCTTTCATCCCAACATTAAAGAAATACTTTAGTCCATTGCTTTAGTTCATTTTACCTTTGGATTGTGTAATATAATGATTTCTCTGTTGGGAGACTCCAATTTCTTTTTCCATTCATCCAGAGTTACAGCAAGCATGTAGGTTTCCTTAAAAGAAAATACATTTCATTAGATTTCTTTAATAGCTTTTCTACTAAAATTGAACTTATTGTTAAGAATACTGCTAGATTAGCAAGAGTTTCAATAAGAATATCCTACTCCAATTTAAAGAAGTTTAATTTCAGAAAGTTTTCAGAGCAAAAAAAAAAAAAATAAAAGATCAATCCTGTGTCATAATTTAAATATTAATAATGACTGCCATTAAGGAAAGGGTCTTTTAATTTAGATGAAAAGATATAATATAGTTGCTGTAGAATTTTAAAGTCTGAAAATAAAACTACTTTATCCTGAAACTAACTTGCAAAAAGAAATAAACTGTAACACAGATAAAACAAAACTCTTTCTGGAAATTTCATAAAATAAATCAAAAGGAAGAAAATATTATAAAATAAGAGTAGGAAAAAATGAAGAAAATAAGGAGGAAAAAAGGGTCAAATGAAGATTTTACATAATAAGGTAGCAGCATTACCTCTAATATTTGGCTGAAGCTCTCTGAGTAGGGAACGTACTTGTTGTCTTTATCTCCCTTGTAAAACCAGGTACATCGTCTCACTTCTGATGCTGTCTCATCCCAGTATACAGCATACCGCATCCTCTCCCCCAAATGAACATCATATCTGCCCCCATCAGTGGGGACAACTCTACCATTATAATCTTTTCCTATCAAGGATTAGAAAGGGGAAAAAGTACATATTTCAAATTAGAACCCCCCAAAATACAATTCTCAGACTTTAAATGTTATAAATCACATGAATGAACAGTTTCTACTGGCTAAACATTAAACAAAATAGAATTTAAATACCTTTTTTTTTTTTTTCACATGGGCAGGTACCGGGAATTGAACCCGGGTCTCCGGCATGGTAAGTGAGAACTCTGCCAGTGAGCCACCGTGGCCCGCCCTAAGTGATACTTTTTTGACTACCAACTTTATAAACTATCAAAACGATTCCTGGTTTTAATGAAATATGAAAAAAAAAATACTATCCCAATGCCTGTTCGTTTTCTGAGAGAAAATAGCTAAATAAATAAAAGGTCTATAAGAAGACCTTTCCTGGTTTTTTTTTTTTGTTTGAGGAACCAAAAGGTAAATTAACGAGAACCAAGATGATACAATTCTTACACCATTCTTGTATTTTACAAAAGAAGAAACTAGTGACAAGTTAGAGAATCTATTCTCCTGTGATCTGACATACCCCCCCCCCACTTTATAAACAAAAATTAGATCTGAAACACACAAGCTAGGAAATAAATATTTTTGGATAAATATGCAGAAATTGTAAAAGGTACTGTTCTCAAAAGAGAAATCAAAATTTTAAGTACTTTAAATTAGCTGAGTACTGATACAGAACTTCTATATGAAAATGCTGTAGGAGATTACATGACTGGAAAAACCTAGAATTTATTTTTAATAACATCTGCTATAAAGAGTTGAGAGAGATGTTTGTCTTTGTCTATTACAAATCATTGTCTTCATCCTACCAGAGCCATATGCCTCTTCCAGCTGCTGTGAATCCTCAGAATTGAAAGGAATCCACGTCTCCTTAGAATCTATTGTTTTACAATAAAACCAATGAGGAGAAACCGGCTCATACAAACTGGAAGCATCCATGTCTATTAGCTCAAAGGAACTACACGAGTTTGGGGACGGGGATGGATCTGACTGGGACAACTGTTCCTGGTGTGATTCCACTGATAACATTTTGCTCTCTAAAAGACAAAAGAAAATGATCAGGAAAACTATTTTCCTTCTATTTATAGCGAATTGTTGACATATACATAGGCACATACAACACACACAAAACCGGTCATTTTAAGGAGGGTCATTTCTGCAAAAAAAGGGGGTACATAATTTAAAATAAACTTATAACTGGGATTTGGAGGGTGAGCTTTTGAACAAAAACAGAGCAACCACTCTTCACTGAGCTTCCAATTTTCTCAGAAAACTGCATGGTACAGTCTGACAAGTTATAAAACGAACCCAGACTCACAAGAAATACACGGTCAAAACTAGGTTGCAAGAAAACATTTTACCCCAGTTTCCAACTTAAACCTAGCGCCAAAGGCAAAAAATTTACTCAACGTGCCCCATCCTAACACAGAGGTTTTGGGCTCCCCGGCCCTATCGTTACACATTCACCTTTTGGAATCTTAAAACACTGCGTTTCGTTTAAGAACCTGTCATTTCTGATCGATCCTTGAAATGTCCTTAATTAGGGGCTGTGGTACAAACTCTGAAAACAATCTTGCCGGGGGCCACCGCGCGCACGCGCACACCCACTCACACGCGCAGTCTCACGTCGAAAGTTACAAGGCAGAGGCCTCCTCCCCTCCAGGTAGACTCTGACCTATGCGCTTCCACCTCTTTTCTCTTCCTTCAATTCTGATATCACTCGGCGAAAGCTCACGCTCCAGCCATCAGCAACTCTGCGGTGTTTGAGCAGGACACCGGTACCTCAGCGCGGGGCCGTGCGACGGCAAACAACTGTCCTCCCGAGGGATGCTCCCCGCGCGCTTTGCTGACACGAATCTAGCTCAGCCACTTGGGCGTGTTCCTTTATCCCCACATCCCCGCCCGGGCCTCGGAGCCAGGGGCTGATCTCCTCCCTCCTGTGACCCGGAGGGCGAAGCCGAGACTCCGAAAGGAATCAGATGACGTCCCCGGGCTGGACGCAGTCCGCCGACGTCCCCTGGCTAGCCCTTCCAGGCTCTCCGTCCCTGCTCCCGGCATCCCCTTCCCGCACCCAGGCGGGCCCTCGGGACTCCAGCCGCCCGCCCCACACGCCGCGGCGAATTCACCTGGTAGCGGCCCCGCAGCCGCGCCCGTTCGGCTGCCCACGCTGGGAGGAGCGAGACATGTCCCCGCTGCGGCCTTCCCCCCGGGCCGATTGGGAGCGGGGCGGGCCGGGGCGGGGCCTACGGCCCCATAGGGCTCGCGCCGAACCCTAGGCTCCCCGGCGCTCCTGGAGGGCCAGGTGCCCAGAGCAAAGCTGAGATGGCTAGGGCCGCCGCTCGGGGGCGAAGGTCCCGGCGAGCACAGCTGCGGGGCGGTGGCGGGAAGTGTCGCGAGAGCTGGGGGGGCGGGGAGGGTCGCGCGAGATGTGGCTCCTAGGGGCGGACAGGAAGCCCGAGCGCCGGGCAAGCGGTTGGCGCTGAACTGTGCGCTCCTTCCTGAGCTGGAGTGGTCCTGAGGCTCCGCGGAACTAAAATGCAGGGAAGGGAAGTAAGACATCATGGGTGTGAGGGTGCGTGGAAGAAAGGTTCTTCAAAATCAACCTGTCCACGTTCCTTTCTTAATAGAGGGGAACCCGAGCCTCCTGACCCGGGTACTAAGCTGGCTAACGCCCCCACCCCCACCCCTCTCCCAACCGGCTAGGGATGGTGCAGGCATCCACGGGAGACACGGATGACCAGTCTCCGGTGAGAACTCGAAGGAAAGGTGACAGAGGGAGCATTGGGGTATGGGAGGGCGCCAGCAGCAGCTACTTGAGCCGGACCTGCCCTTCTGGGAGCTGAGGAGAATAGTCCATGGGCATTTGCAAGGAAAAAGAAAAGAAAGGCAGAATCATGGAGTCTTATCTTTAGGGCTTTGCCGCTCCCCCTTAGGTTTCTTAGGAGGTAGGGACTGCCAGAAAGGTAACTCTAAAAGATGTAGACGATTTAAAAGTTATAAGAATAGTTGGAGACCAGGTATTCTTGTCCAAACAAGCATGACATAACCGAGGTAAGATATGTAAACGAGTTTCCCACCCTTATGAAGCCCTGCCTAGCTCTCCTGAATACTTAGTTTTCTGGAAGACCGCAACGCTGTTGGGTATTACTAACATACTTTTCTAACTGGATTATAAAGCAAGGGTTCAGGGAGTGTTTTCCAATGTTATCTGTTTCTTCAGTAACAGAGAAAAAGGAAACTGAAAGAGGAAATTTTATTTAACACATTAATTCTGTTTACAGATTAACAGCCTGATTTAGTTTAACGCTGTCAGAAAAGCAATGTACTAGAAATAGGTTAGCTTTTATAAAGGGAATTTATTAAGTGGCAAGTTTACAGTTCTAAGGCCATAAAAATGTCCAAACTAAGGTATCCAGAGAAAGACACTTTGCTTCAAGAAAGGCACATTTGCTTCAAGAAAGACACATGGGAAGGCACATGGCTAGCATCTGCTGGTTCCAGTTCCATTGCTTCCAGCTTCTGATGCCCGTGGTTTCATTTCTAAGCGTCTGTGGGTCTTCACTTAGCTCCTGCAGGACACAGCTGTGGGTTCTGGCTTGCTTAGCATCTCACAGAAAGGCACATGGCAACATCTGCTGGGCTTTGCATCCCCAAACATCTATCTAGGTATCTGCTCTGTGTTGCCCCCTCCAAGCACCTCCAAATGTCTGTGTCTCTGTTGGCTCTGAAGCAACTGTGTTTTCTCCAAAATGTCTCCCCTTTTAATGGACTCCAGTAAACTAATCCAGACCCACCTTGAATGGGCAGAGTCACAGCTCCATCTATCAAAAGGCCACACCCACAATTGGGCGTGTCACATCTCCGTGGAGTAATCTAATCAAACGCTCACATCCACAATTGAGTGGGGCAGTTTCCAAGGAAACAATCTAATCAAAGGTTTCCACCCTACAATATTGAATCAGGAGTAAAGGACAGGGCTTTTCTGGGGTACACACTTTCAAACCCGCACACATCCATACACAAATATACACAAGTTTACTTATATCTCCCCCTCAAGTTTATAGCACCTAAATAGTTTCTGTTCTCTAAGGGGAGGATGAGGAAAGCCAGGACCATCCTATTCTCTAGGATCCTGTTAGATTATTAGCTAGTATCATAGATTAATAATAGTTGCTAGTATTTACTGAGCTTACAGTGTAAGCATTTTACATGTGTAATTTCATTTAACCCTCATTGCAACCCAATGAAATAAGCATTATTTTTATTCCTATTTACAGAGGTAAATGACTAGACCAAGTCACACAAGTGGTGGGGAGAAATTACAAACCCAGACAATATGACTTGAAAGCCTGCACTTATGTAACCTACTGTTCTGGTTTGCTAGCTGCCAGAATGCAACACACCAGAGACGGATTGGCTTTTAATAAAAGGGGATTTATTTCATTAGTTCTTCAGAGGAAAGGCAGCTAACTTTCATCTGAGATTCTTTCTTACATGGAAAGGCACAGGATGGTCTCTGCTGGACTTCTCTCCAGGCCTCTGGGTTCCAACAACGTTCCTCGGGGTGATTTCTTTCTTCATCTCCAAGGACGTGGGCTAAGCTGTGAGTGCTGAGCTGCTAGGGCTATGCTACCCTTACCTAAAGCCAGCTTGTTAAGTGATAGAATTGGAACTTGAATTTAGGTTCTTCATCTCTGAATCCCAGTGTATCCTCTATAATAGCTGTTCTGAAAATTCTTGGTCTTAGGACTCTTTTACAATATAATTGTTGAAAATCCTAAAGCATATTGTTTATATAGATTATATCTATCACTATTTGCCATATTAGAAATTAAAACTGAGAAATTTAAATATTCATTTTTTAAATAAACCCAGTCCATGTAAACATAACTCATTTCTATGTAAAATAACTTTTTTCAAAGTGATAAAAAAATTAGAAGAATGGCTTTGCTTTAAATTTTTGTAAATTTCTTTAATGTTTGGCTTAATAGAAAAGTTGTATTTTCATATTTGCTTCTGCATTCAGTCTGCTACATTTTTATTTTCGCCGGAATATATGAAGAAAATCCAGTCTCACTCAAATAGGTAGCTGGAAAAGAAGAGGTAATTTAATAGCCTTTTTAGATAATTGTAGATATCCTTTTTTGACACTAACCTAAAACTTGACAAGCAGTAGTTTCTTAAAAATGATTTGTTTCTTAAAAATGGAATCAGCATAATAAGCTTTTTTGTACTCTGACATTTGAAAATCCATTGGCCTTTGTTGCACTTTGAATGGATCTTTACTCATCCATGACCTATAACAGTACACATTGATAATTTGGAAAAATAGCAGTCCGCTGAGCTATACAGAGTTTTCAGATGATGACACATTTCATTATGCAATATATAAATAATCACTACCAATATCATTAGAAAAGAATTCAAGTATTGGGAAGCTGTGAAGCTCACAGTAACAGATACAAGTTTTCCAAAAGTATATTTTTTCTTGAAAGGTCAAATTTTACCATTTGCAACAAACTGTAAGGTGTTTTCCTTAAAGTGACAAGCTCACTTTGTTTTCAAGAAAAGTTCTGCCACATACCCAAGTCTGAATAACCATAGCTTATCTGTCAGTTGTACCTTCAAATAAAAATGGTGATTCATTAAAAAAAAAAAAAACCAGGTAGTTCAACTTCCAATTCAAATAATTGCTCAAATGCTTTTTCCTAAAGAAACAACCGTCATGCTTCAGTATGCAGCAGAAATGTTTTATGCATACTAACCATTTTGTTGCATAAACATGTAAACGAGGTGAACTAAAGGGTCAAGGTTGAATAAATTTAATTTTTACTACATCAAGGATTTTCTTAAGTGAAAAATGCACTGTTTTTATTTTGAGTGCATGGCAGTGAACAATGCAATGACTATCAGTACATTTTGGTTTCACTGCCTTAATTCAGATCAAGGTGACAACAGTTTTTACCACTGCTTCTACATCAATAGTGCAAATGTTAACACAGTAGAAAAGGCAGATAATGTCTTAGTATTATTATGAAAATAGTTTGCTCTTGTGAACTCTGAAAGGGTTTCTGAGACTTCTACCCCCAGGGATTCATGGATCACACTTTAAGAACTATTGTAAATAAATATCCATCCCTGCCCCTCACTCACTGTCCCCAAATAACATTACTATCAAACATTTATTTAGTTCCTCAAGGCTTGGAATCCAAAAATAATGAATAACAATCTGTGCCCTCAATGAGTTCATGGTCTTAATAAGTGAGATGAATAAGTAAACAAATAAATATCTTAAATGCTATAAAACAGAAATAAGTAGCAGATAAAAGTGTAGTTACAAAAGAGGGAGTAATCAAATGTCCATGCACACCTCCAGAAATTCTCATTCAGTGGGTCTTTAGTGTTATCCAGGAATCTGCACTTTAAACAAGCACCACAGATTGTTTAAATGCAAGTAGTTCGGAACGCACACTTTGACAAACACTGCCTTCAGAAGTATAAATTTTAGGTTTCTAAAATGGTTTGGAGACTTTATGGACCCCAGAAAAGCATATTCTTGAATTTAATCCATTCCTGTGGGTATAGACCTATTGTAGGTAGAATCTTTTGATTAGGTTGTTTCAGTTGAGGAGTGCCCCAGGGTGGGTCTTGATCCTCTTTCTGAAATCCCTAATAAAGGGTAAAACACAGAAACAAGTAACCCAGAGAAGCTAAGAGAGCTAGAAAAGCTGAGAAACAAGGACATACATTGAAGGTGAAAGATGAAGCCACTGAAGCTAGAAGCTGAAGGCAAGGAAACCTGGGAGAGAAGGACCAGCAGACATCGCATATGCCTGGTCGTGTGACAGAGGAGCTGAGGATCACTCGTAGGTGGTCTTCGGGGAGAAGATATCTCCTGTCAGTGCCTTGTTTTGGACATTTTTTCATGGTCACAGAACTGTAAACTTGTAAGCTAATAAATCTCCATTGTAAAGCCAACCCATTTCTGATATATTGCATTTCATCAACTGCATCAAACAAAAAAAAAAAAAACAGTCCCCAAGAAGATCCAGTAGGGAGTTAGTTTCCAATAGGGAGAATATCTTATGGGACATATAAGAAAATAAAAAATTAAAAAAACCTTAATTTCACTGGCTATTGTTTGCAGTTATGGATCAAATTTTTTTTTTACCACAAAAGGCTTAAAAGGTAAAACCAGAAATAAACCTCACTTTTCCCCTTTCAATTCTCTAATGCAGGAGACAGCACTATAATGAATATTTTTGGCTCAATGAGCCAGAAGTTCTCTGTCACAACTAATCAACTCTTCTATTGTAGCACAAAAGTTAAACTAATGGGTGTGGCTGTGTCCCAATAGAAGTTTATTTATAATAATAGATGGTTTGCACACAACAATGTTCATAGAGGCATTATTCACAATTGACAAAAGAGAATAATACAAGTGTCTATCAACTGGCAAATGGATAAATAAAATGTGGTATTTACATATGATGGAATATTATTCATCAGTAAGAAGGAATGAAGTTCTGAAGAATATGACAACATGGCTGAACCTTGAGGACATTATGTTCAATGAAATAAGTCAGATACAAAAGAACAAATATTGTATGCTTTCAATATGAGCTAATTATAATATGTAAACTCATGGACATAGAATCTAGAATGTAAGTTACCAGGAGATAGAATGAGACTGGAGAATGGGGAGCAGTTGCTTAGTACAGAATTTTTAACTAGGTTAACTTTAAATGAGTGGAAATGGATAGAGGTGATGGCTGTACATTATTGTGAGTATAGTTAGCAATGCTGAATTGTGAGTGACTGTGGTTTAGAGGAGAAGTTTAGAGTCGTATATGCACCAGAAGGAAAGCCAGAGTTTAAACAGGAAACTGTATAACTTAGTAAATCTTGTGGTAGGCAATGACCGTGATTAACAGTATGAATATAAAAAATTTCTTCCCTGAACTAGAACAAATGTACAAAACTTTCAATTAAAAAGAATTAATAATAAAGTGGCATATGGGAAGGAATGCAGCTATTGCAAAATATTGACTATAGTTAACCGTAATATCTTAATATTCTTTCATCAACAGTAACAAATTTATGACACCAATGCTAGGGATCAATGATAATGGGAGAGAAGGTTATAGGATGCTTTGGGTTTTCTCTCTTTTTATTTTTGGAGTAATGAAAAGTTTCTAAAATTGATTGTGGTGATGAATGCACAATTATTATGATGATGATTTGAGCCACCAATTGTATTCTTTGGGTGAATTGTATGGTGTGTGAATATATCTCAATAAAATTGCATTAAAAAAGAAAAAATACATGTGGTGAGTTAAATATGGTCTTGGTCTTGTGTCTGATGCTCCTTTTATCTATGATAGGACAGATGAATAAAACATAGGGATTAAAAATATATAAATAATAAGAGGAACAAATGTTAAAATAAACTTAGTAGATTGAAATGCTAGTGATCAATGAAGGAGTAATAAGGGTTATAGAAAAAATAGGGGAAACAAAGGCTAAAATATATTGGGTAGATGGAAACACAAGTTATCAATGAGAGGCAGGGGTAAGCGTTATGGTATGTATGAGATTTTTTTCTTTTTTCTTTTTATTTCTTTTTCTGAATTAATGCGAATGTTCTAAGAAATGGTCATGGTGATGAATATACAACTATACAACTATGTGATGATACTGTGTTACTGATTATATACCAAGAATGGAATGATCATATGGTAAGAATGTTCATTTTTGTATGTCGTTATGTTTAAAAAAATTTTTTTTAAATATATATATTGTCTTGGACCGTAGTTTGCTGATCTTATGCTCTAGTGCAAAAGATAATGCTAATGATCAACAAGGTGCCTCTGATGGTTAGGTTCTAGTGTCAGCCAGGTGATGTTGTCCAATTATCTGGTCAGGCAAGCACTGGCCTAATCATTACTGCAAGGATATTTCATGGCTGCTTGATAAACCAGAGGGCTGTTTTGTTAAATCATCAGTCAGCTGATTGCAGCTGTGGCTAGTTATATCTACACTCAACTAAAGTCTTGACTCCCACAAATGAGATGATCCAATCAGTTAAATTTTATCCGGCCTGTTGAAGACTTTTTTTTTTTTTTTTTTGCATGGGCAGGATCTGGGAATCAGACCTGTGTCTCTGGCATGGCAGGTGAGAATTTTACCACTGAGCCACCATTGCACCTCTGTTGAAAACTTATAGGGGAGAGTAGGGAATTTTCATTTCCTCAGTCAGTGAGCCTATCCTGTGGAGTTCATTGAGACCCTACCCTGGAGTTGCCAGCCTTGCAGCCTGCCCTACGGATTTTGGACTCATATATTACCATGGTTGCATATTTACAGATTTCTCCTGTTGGTTCTGTTTCTCTAGAGAACAGTGTATTGACTAATACAGTGCCTAAAGAGCAAAATCAAGAGTCTATGGTCATGACTTCCAGGGGTGTGGACCTTCCTGGCAACATGGACAGAAATCCTAGAATGAGCTGAGACTCAGCATCAAGGGATTGAGAAAATGTTCTCGACCAAAAGGGGGAAGAGAGAAATGAGACAAAATAAAGTGTCAATGGCTGAGAGATTCCAAACAGAGTCGAGAGGTTATCCTGGAGGTTATTCTTACGCATTAAATAGATATCACCTTGTTAGTTAAGGCGTAACAGAGAGGATGGAGGGAACTGCCTGAAAATGTAGAGCTGTGTTCCAGTAGCCATGTTTCTTAAAGATGATTGTATAATGATGTAGCTTTCACAAGGTGACTGTGTGATTGTGAAAACCTTGTGTCTGATTGCTTCTTATGGACAGACGAGTAAAACATATGGATTAAAAAAATAAATAATAGGCGGAACAAATCTTAAAATAAATTTAGTAGAGTGAAATGCTAGTGATCAATGAAAGGGAAGGGTAAGGGATATGGTATGTATGAATTTTTTTTCCGTTTTCTTTTTATTTCTTTTTCTGAATTGATGCAAATGTTCTAGGAAAAGATCATGATGATGAATATACAACTATGTGATAAAAAAAGAATGTTCATATTGTATGTTGATTAGTTTTATTAATAAAAAAACTTTTTAAATGATCACGGTGATGAATACACAACTATGTGATGATATTGTGAGCCACTGATTGTACACCATGTATATTGGTGCCCTAATTTGGACACTTTCACTTCCTTAGAACTGTAAGAATGTTTGTATACCAAGAATATTTGTATGCTTGTTTGTTAAAGTTTACAATAAAAATAGTTTTTTTTAAAAAAAGCTAATACAGTGAATTGTAGACAAATGGACATTTACTACACTTTACCCTCTATTTTTCTATGTTAGAAATTTTCCATAATCATAATAAAAGTTTAAAATAATTATTTAAAAAAAAGAACATATAGTCTAGGACTGTGTTAGTTTGCAAGCTGCCAGAATGTAATATACCAGAACTGAATGGCTTTTTTTTTAAGCTTTTTATTGTTAAAGATAATACAAAGGAAAGAAAGAAAAAGCAATGACTTTCAAAGTGCATTTTCAACCAGTAGTTATAGAACAGATTTCAGATTTTGTTACACGTTACCATTCCACTATTTCAGGTTTTTCCTTCTAGCTACTCCAAAACACTGAAGGCTAAAAGAAATAGGTCCTTTTCTTTTTTGTGAAAAATAACATATATATAAAAAGGCAATAAATTTCAAAGCACATCAGAACAATTAGTTGCAGAACAGATTTCAGACTTTGGTACGGATTACGATTCCACAATTTTAGGTTTTTACTTCTAGCTGCTCTAAGGTACTGGAGACTAAAAGAAATATCAGTATAATGATTCAGCAATCAAACTTATTTGTTAAACCCTACCTTCTCTGTGTAACTCCACCATCACCTTTGATCTTTCTCCCACTCTTTAGGGGTATTTGGGCTATGCCCATTCTAACTTTTTCATGATGGAAGGCACTGCCAGTAATGTGGGATAGGGGTATGGAACTAGTTGATGTTCTGGAGAGGCTGGCATCTCTGCATTTCAGGACTTTTCTGGCCCAGGGATCCATCTGGAGGTTGTAGGTTTTGGAAAGTTATCCTAATGCATGGAAACTTTGTAGAATCTTATATAATATCCTAGGTGTTCTTTAGGATTGGCTGGAATGGCTTTGGTTGGGGTTTGGCAAGAATGGTAGGTAGCAATGTCTAACTGAAGCTTATGTATGAGTGACCTCCTGTGTAGCTTCAACTATTTCAACTTTCTCAGCTACTGATATCTTATTAGTTAAACTTCTTTTCCCCCCTTTGGTCAGGATGGCATTGTTGATCTCATGGTGCCAGGGCCAGACTCATCCCTGGGAGTCATCTCCCATGCTGCCAGGATGTCATCCCTGGATGTCATGTCCCATAGAGAGGGTTGGGCAATAATTTCACTTGCAGAGTTGGGCTTAGAGAAAGAGAGGCCACATCTGAGCAACAAAAGAGGTCCTCCAGATGTATCTCTTAGGCATACCTATAGGTAGGCGAAGCTTCTCTGCTACATACATAAGTGTCACAAGAGCAAGCCCTCAAGATCAAGGGCTTGGCCTATTGATTTGGGTGTCCCTAATGTTTGACACAGTATTAGGGATTTCCCTGGTAGTAAAGTTTAATAGTTCCATATTTTTTCTCCCATCCCTCAAGGGACTTTGACAATACTTTTTTATTATCTGCTTAATATATTCTGAGATGTATCCAGGCATTACATTAAACTATACAGGATTAAAGGCTTTCATTTTTATTTTGGAGTCCTGCGTTTGGATTGTTTAAATGATCTATCCAGACAGTTTGAGTTAGAATATGTGCTACAGAAAATTTAGGTTTTGAACAAAATAAACCTTTCCTTCTTTAGTCCCAGGAGTAGATGAGGTTCTAAAATATAGAAAATGTCTTCCTTACCCCTGTATTCTGAATTACCTTAATCCCTACCTGATCGGCTTCATTCTTATCTCTAAATACTAGGTTATACATATATAAAATAGCCTCTCAAAATCCAGAAATAATAATTACCACTCTGGACTAAATGTGACTGCTATAAGAGTTACAATCTAGGTCCCTGTTTTCTTATAACTATTTTCTAAATAACACCACACAACAATTGCTCTTTCATTTCTGACTTATTTTGCCTCACCAGATGTCCCATTGGTTCATTAACAATCAATTGATTTTTTAACATGTTCTATTGTGAAACAAAATATAAACCAAAAAAAGCAATAGATTTTAAAGTATAGTTTTAAAAAGTAGTTATAGAATAGATTTAAAAGTTTGGTATGGGTTACAGTTCCACAATTTCAGGTTTTTCCTTCTAGCTGCTCCAAGACACCGGAGACTAGAGAAATACAATGATTTGGTACTCATACTCACTTGTTGAATCCTAATTTCTCTGTTATAACTCCTCCTTTTCCTTTGCTCCTTCTCCCAATCTTTATGGATATTTGGGCCCTACCCATTCTAACTTTTTCGTGTTGAAAAGGGGTGTCAACAACATGGGTTAGGGGGATGGATGGGTTGATGTTCTGGGAGAAACTGGTACCTCTGGGTTTCAGGACTTCTCTGGCCAGCAAACCATCTGAAGGCTTTAGGTTTCTGAAAAGCAAACTTAGTGTGTGAAATTTTTGTAGACTCTTAGATAGAGCCCTAGGTATTCTTTAGGGTTAACAGGAATGATGTCGATTGGGGTTTGGCAAAAAAATGGTTATTAGCAATATCTAGATTAAGCTTGCATAAATGTAGTCTCCAGAATAGCCTTATGATTCAATTTGAACTCTTTTAGCCACTAATACCTTATTTTAGTACATTTCTTTCCCTTCTTTTGGTCTGGAAAGCACTGTTGATTCTACAGTGCCTGGACCAGGTTCATCCCTGGGAATCATGTCCCACATTGCCAGGGAGACTTTCACCCCAAATGTCACATCCCACATAGAAGGGAGGGTAATGATTTTCCTTTAGAGTTGGGCTTAGAGAGAGAGTGGCCACATTTGAACAACAAAAGAGTTTTCCTGGAATTAACTCTTATGCATAATTATAGGTATTCTTGGCTTCTCCACCGAGGAGATAAGTTTCAGCTTCATTTTTATTTCTAATTGAAGTCTGACTTCTTTTTTGGTTACTTTAACAGTTGTTTGCAGTGACGCTAACTTTCAGAGCTGTAGAACTCTAGCTCTGAATCTTAGGTGTCACAGAGTTACCCAAATGTATTAGTTAGTGTTCTCTAGAGAAACAGAATCAATAGGAAATATTCATAAATATAAAATTTATAAAAGTGTCTCCCATAACCATGGGAACGTAGAGTCCAAAATCTGTAGGGCGGACTGTGAAGCTGATGATTCCGATGGAGAACCTGGATGAACTCCACATGAGAGGCTCACCAGCTGAAGCAGGAAGACAGCCTGTCTCTTCTGAATCCTCCTTAAAAGGCTTCTGGTGATTAGATTAAGCATCACTCATTGCAGAAGACACTTCCCTTGGTTGATTACAAATGGAATCAGTTGTGGATGTAGCTGATGTGATCATGATTTAATTCTATGAAATGTTTTCATAGCAAAAGACATGTCCAACCAGACAAACAGGTACCACCACCTGACCAAGTTGACACATGAATTTGACCATGACACCAAAGTTCCAGGGAAATATCAGCTTATACACATGCAGCACAGCATCTCAGAATCTAGAAATACACTTAAAACTCTGGACTAAGTGGGACTGCTATAAAAGCTTACAATCTAGGCTCCAATTTTTATAAATATTTGCTAAAAGACCATATCATAATTGTTCTTTTATTTCTGCCTTATTTTGCCTAACACAATGTCCTTGAGGTTCATTCACTTCATTGCATGGTTCATGACTTCATTCCTATTTTCTAGCTGCACAATATTCCATCATGTGTATACATCACAGTTTGCAATTTTGCTTCCCAGTCATTGTACTCTTTGGCTCCCTCCATCTATTGGGCATAATGGATACTGTTCAAAATAAACAATTTATGTCTTACAGTGTCCTCACTTAGTTGCACAATCATTACCACTTTCAACCTCAGACAATTTTCATTGGCCCACAGAATCAAAGAACTGATAAACACAACCTCACCAAATATCAAATCTAAACCTCCCTTTATCACTTGTCCCTCCCCCACAATTACTTACCCCTGGTATTCCTATGGTACTGTTGATGTCTTCCTGTTAACTATAGGCCATAGTATGCAATATTAGTTTTCTCCCTATACCCCTCTGTTGCTGACTTTGTGCAAGATCAAACTTTTGAAATAATTCATGCAATTTATAACTGTAGAGTTAACTGGTGGTATACATGACTCTATACAACCCCTTACAAACCTATTCACCTTCAATATGGCAAGTTAGTTATAACTTCACTGATGAACTACCTTTACTTCAATCCATTTCCTTACATTTAAGTTCAAACTCATTGGATAACTGTTCACCCATCTCTAGCTTCTGTGAACTCTACATCCCCTATGTTCTACATTTTAAGTCTATGAGTTAACCTTTACCAGAGTCATAATAGCAAAATTTTACAGTATCTATCCTTTTGTACTTGGCTTATTTCACTCAGCATTGTGTCCTTAAAGTTATTCCATGTTGTCATATGCTTCAGGATGCCATTTTGTCTTACTGCTGCATAATATTCCATCATCTGTATGTACCACATTTTGTTTATCCACTTGCCTGTTGATGTGCACTTACATTGTTTCCATATTTTTAGCAATAGTGAATAATGCTACTATGAACATCAGTGCACAAATGTCTGTTCATGTCACTGCTTCCAGCTGTTTTCGGTATATACCAAGTATTGGTTTTGCAGGGTCATAGGGTCATAGGGCAACTCAATATTTAGTTTTCTGAGGAACTGCCAAACTGTCTTCCATAGTGGTTGTAGCATTATACTTTCCTACCGGCAGTGCATAAATGTACCAATTTCTCAACATCCTCTCCAACATTTGAAGTTTTAATAACAACCAATCTTATAGGTGTGAGGTAATATCTCTTTGTCGCCTTTATTTTCATTTCCCTTATAGGTAATAAAGATATTTTCATTTTCCTTATAGCATTAGCTATATAAGATGAGCATCTCTTTATGTGCTTTTTAGCCATTTGCATTTGCCCTTCATAAATGTCTAATAATATCCTTGGCCCATTTTATAATTGGGTTGTTTGTGCTTTTGTTGTTAAGTTGTACTATTTCTTTATGTATACAGGATATCAAACCTTTGTCCGATATGTGATCTCCAAATATTTTCTCCCATTGAGTTTGACTGTCACTTCACTTTTTTGACAAAGTCCTTTGAGGCACAGGAGCTTTTGATTTGAGGGAGTTCCCATTTATCTATTTTTTCTTTCATTGCTTGTGCTTTAGCTGTAAAATTTAAGAAGCTACCTCCGATTACTAATAGTTGAAGTTTCCCTATATTTTCTTCAAAGAGTTTTATGGTACTGTCTCTTATATTTAGGTATTTAATCCATTTTGAATTAATTTTTGTATAGGGTATAATGTAGGGGTCCTCTTTCATTCTTTTGATGATTGATATGCAGTTTTCCTATGCCCATTTATTGAAAAGGCTATTTGGTCCCAGTTCAGTGGATTTGGGGGTCTTGTCAAAAATCAATTAACCATAGATTTGGTTCTCTAATCTACACTCTCAATTTGATACCATGGTCAATATTTCTATCTTCATGCCAATACCATGCTGCTTTGACCATCGTGGCTTTATAATAAGCTTAAAGTCAAAAGTGTTAATCCTCCCACTTTGTTTTTTTTTTCTTTCTTTCTTTTCTTTTTTTAAGGATATTTTTAGCAATTTCAGGTCTTTTCCCTTCCAAATAAATTTGACAACTATCTTTTTCAAGTCATCAAAGTAGGTTGCTAGAATTTTGATTGGTATTGCATTGAATCTGTACATCAATTTAAGTAGAATTGATGTCTTTTAAAAAATATTTTTATTGATAAAACTCAATATACAAACAGATAAACATCGTTTAGCATGCAAATATTCCATACATGGTGCACAATTAATGTCTTGCTATATCATCACATAGTTGTATATTCATCACCATGATCATTTTTTTGAACATTTGCATCACTCCAGAAAAAAAAATTTTTAAAGAAAAAACTCATCTATACCACACTCCTTACACCTCCCTCTCACTGACCACTAGTATTTCTATCTACCCAATTTATTTTGTCCCCCATTATTTGTTCATTTATTTATTTACTTATTTTTTATCATTCCATTCTACATATACAATCAGTAATTCTTAATATCATCACATAGTTGCATAGTCATTATTTCTTACAACATTTGCATCAATTTAGAAAAAGAAATAAAGACATCAGAAAAAGAAATAAAACGATAATAGAGAAAAAAAAGTTATACACACCATACCCCTTACCCTCGATTTCATTTATCACTAGCATTTCAAACTAAATTTATTTTAACATTTGTTTCCCCTATTATTTATTTTTATTCCATATGTTCTACTCTTTTGTTTATATGGTAGATAAAAGGAGCATCAGACACAAGGTTTTCACATTCACAGAGTCACACTGTGAAAGCTATATCATTGTTCAATCATCATCAAGAAACGTGGCTAATGGAACACAGCTATACATTTTCAGGCAGTTCCCTCCAGCCTCTCCACTACATCTTGAACAACAAGGTGATATCTACTTAATGCGTAAGAATAACCTCCAGGATAACCTCTAGACTCTGTTTGGAATCTCTCAGCCATTGACACTTAGTCTCATTTCACTCTTCCCCCTTTTGGTCGAGAAGGTTCTCTCAATCCCTTGATGTTAATTCTCAGCTCATTCTAGGGTTTTTCTCAGTCCCTTGATGCTGAGTCTCAGCTCATTCCAGGATCTCTGTCCCACGTTGCTAGGAAGGTCCACACCCCTGGGAGTCATATCCCACACAGAGAGGGGGAGGGTGATGAGACTGCTCATCATGATGGCTGGAGGGAGAGGCCACATCTGAGCAACAAAAGAGGCTCTCTTGGGGGTGACTCTTAGGCCTAAATTTTAAGTAGACTTGACCTATCCTTTGTGGGGTTAAGTTTCATATGAACAACCCCCAAGACTGGGGGGCTCAGCCTGTAGCTTTGGTTGTCACACTGCTTGTGAGAATATCAAGAATTTGACTTGGGGAAGTTGAATTTCTCCCCGCTCTAACCATTCCCCAAAGGGGGCTTGCAAATACTTTTCCACTCACTGATCAAATCACTCTGGGATTCATCGGGGCATCACTCTGCACAAACCAACAAAATCTCATGTCCTACCTGAGATTCCAAGTACTTATCACATACAACCAAACTATCTACATAAGTTATATTAGGAAATGCTCTAGTCAAAATATAAATTTTGAAACAAATAAACATTTTTTGCTTTAGTCTCACACATAAGGTGACATTTTAAAATATTAATTACCATCTATTTTCAGCATCCTGCAATAATGACATTCCTTCATTCTTCCTCATGCAAAAACATTTTTAAAATTTGTACATTGTACAGTTCACTATTGTTATACACTCTAGGCATTCCTAGATCATACCATCTCAATCTTTAACATCTATCTTTCTTTCTGATTTCATTTATGTCCCCAGCCCTCCTCCCTCTATCATTCTCACATGCAGCTTCATTCAGCGTTTTAACATAATTATATTACAGTTAGGTAGTATTGTGCTGTTCATTTCTGAGTTTTTGTATCCAGTCCTGTTGCACAGTCTGTATCCCTTCAGCTCCAATTACCCAATATCTTACCCTATTTCTATCTCCTGATGGTCTCTGTTACCAACGATATATTCCAAGTTTATTCATTAATGTCAGTTCATATCAGTGAGACCATACAGTATTTGTCCTTTACTTTTTGGCTAGTCTCACTCAGCATAATGTTCTCAAGGTCCATCCATGTTGTTACATACTTCATAACTTTATTCTGTCTTAAAGCTGCATAATATTGCATAGTATGTATATACCACAGTTTGTTTAGCCACTCGTCTGGTGATGGACATTTTGGCTGTTTCCATCTCTTTACAATTGTAAATAATGCTGCTATAAACATTGGTGTACAAGTGTCCATTTGTGTCTTTGCCCTTAAGTCCTCTGAGTAGATACCTAGAAGTGGTATTGCCGGGTCATATGGCAATTCTATATTCAGCTTTTTGAGGAATCACCAAACCGCCTTCCACAGCGGTTGCACCATTTGACATTCCCACCAACAGTGAATAAGTGTGCCTCTTTCTCCACATCCTCTCCAGCACTTGTCATTTTCTGTTTTGTTGATAATGGCCATTCTGGTGGGTGTGAGATGATATCTGTGGTTTTGATTTGCATTTCTCTAATGGCCAGGGACATTGAGCATCTCTTCATGTGCCTTTTGGCCATTTGTATTTCCTCTTCTGAGAAGTGTCTGTTCAAGTCTTTTTCCCATTTTGTAATTGGATTGGCTGTCTTTTTGTTGTTGAGTTGAACAATCTCTTTATAAATTCTGGATACTAGATCTTTATCTGATATGTCATTTCCAAATATTGTCTCCCATTGTATAGGCTGTCTTTTTACTTTCTTGATGAAGTTCTTTGATGCACAAAAGTGAGGAGCTCCCATTTCTTTCTTTCTTTCTTCAGTGCTCTTGCTTTAGGTGTAAGGTCTATACCACCGCCTCCAATTATAAGATTTATAAGATATCCCCCTACATTTTCCTCTAACTGTTTTATGGTCTTAGACCTGATGTTTAGATCTTTGATCCATTTTGAGTTAACTTTTGTATAGGGTGTGAGATACGGGTCCTCTTTCATTCTTTTGCATATGGATATCCAGTTCTCTAGGCACCATTTATTGAAGAGACTGTTCTGTCCCA
>PVIY010014302.1:0-11072 GCA_004026745.1 Myrmecophaga tridactyla | reverse complement strand
GGACCACTGTGGCTTCATAATATGCCTTAAAGTCAGGCAGTGTGAGAACTCCAGCTTCGTTTTTTTTCCTCAAGATACTTTTAGCAATTCGGGGCACGCTGCCCTTCCAGATAAATTTGCTTATTAGTTTTTCTATTTCTGAAAAGTAAGTTGTTGGGATTTTGATTGGTATTGTGTTGAATCTGTAAATCAATTTAGGTAGAACTGACATCTTAACTATATTTAGTCTTCCAATCCATGAACACAGTATGCCTTTCCATCTATTTAGGTCTTCTGTGATTTCTTTTAATAGTTTCTTGTAGTTTTCTTTGTATAGGTCTTTTGTCTCTTTAGTTAAATTTATTCCTAAGTATTTTATTCTTTTAGTTGCAATTGTAAATGGAATTCGTTTCTTGATCTCCCCCTCAGATTGCTCATTACTAGTGTATAGAAACACTACAGATTTTTGAATGTTGATCTTGTAACCTGCCACTTTGCTGTATTCGTTTATTAGCTCTAGTAGTATTGCTGTGGATTTTTCAGGGTTTTTGACATATACTATCATATCATCTGCAAACAGTGAGAGTTTTACTTCTTCTTTCCAATTTTGATGCCTTGTATTTCTTTTTCTTGTCTAATTGCTCTGGCTAGAACTTCCAACACGATGTTGAATAACAGTGGTGATAGTGGACATCCTTGTCTTGTTCCTGATCTTAGGGGGAAATTTTTCAGTTTTTCCCCATTGAGGATGATATTAGCTGTGGGTTTTTCATATATTCCCTTTATCATTTTAAGGAAGTTCCCTTGTATTCCTATCCTTTGAAGTGTTTTCAACAGGAAAGGATGTTGAATTTTGTCAAATGCCTTCTCTGCATCAATGGAGATGATCATGTGATTTTTCTGCTTTGATTTGTTGCTATGGTGTATTACATTAATTGATTTTCTTATGTTGAAGCATCCTTGCATACCTGGGATGAATCCTACTTGGTCATGATGTATAATTCGTTTAATGTGTAGCTGGATTCGATTTGCTACAATTTTGTTGAGGATTTTTGCATCTATATTCATTAGAGAGATTTGTCTGTAGTTTTCTTTTTTTGTAATATCTTTGCCTGGTTTTGGTATGAGGGTGATGTTGGCTTCATAGAATGAATTAGGTAGCTTTCCCTCCTCTTCAATTTTTTTGAAGAGTGTGAGCAGGGTTGGTACTAATTCTTTCTGAAATGTTTGGTAGAATTCACATGTGAAGCCGTCTGGTCCTGGACTTTTCTTTTCGGGAAACTTTTTAATGACTGATTCAATTTCTTTACTTGTGATTGGTTTGTTGAGGTCATCTATTTCTTCTTGAGTCAAAGTTGGTTGTTCATGCCTTTCTAGGAAGTTGTCCATTTCATCTACATTGTTGTATTTATTAGCATAAAGTTGTTCATAGTATCATGTTATTACCTCCTTTATTTCTGTGGGGTCAGTGGTTATGTCTCCTCTTCCATTTCTGATCTTATTTATTATCTTCTTCTTTTTGTCAATCTTGCAAAGGGCCCATCAATCTTAGTGATTTTCTCATAGAACCAACTTCTGGTTTTACTGATTTTCTCAATTGTTTTCATGTTCTCAATTTTATTTATTTTTGCTCTAATCTTTGTTATTTCTTTCCTTTTGCTTGCTTTGGGTTTTGTTTGCTGTTCTTTCTCCAGTTATTCCAAATGGACAGTTAATTCCTGAATTTTTGCCCTTTCTTCTTTTTTGATATAGGCATTTAGGGCAATAAATTTCCCTCTTAGCACTGCCTTTGCTGCATCCCATAAGTTTTGATATGTTGTGTTTTCCCTTTCATTCGCCTCGAGATATTTACTGATTTCTCCTGTAATTTCTTCCTTGAGCCACTGGTTGTTTAAGAGTGTGTTGTTGAGCCTGTCCATTGATGAGAGTGGGAAATTGAAGTCTCCAACTATTATGGTAGATGTGCCTATTTCCCTTTTCAGTGTTTGCAGTGTTTGCCTCACATATTTTGGGGCATTCTGGTTCGGTGCATAAATATTTATGATTGTTATGTTTTCATGTTGAATTGTTCCTTTTATTAGTATGTAGTATCCTTCTTTGTCTCTTTTAACTGTTTTACACTTGAAGTCTAATTTGTTGGATATTAGTATAGCTACTCCTGCTCTTTTCTGGTTGTTATTTCCATGGAATATCTTTTCACAACCTTTCACTTTCAATCTATGTTTATCTTTGTTTCTAAGATGTGTTTCCTGTAGACAGCATATAGAAGGATCCTGTTTTTTAATCCATTCTGCCAGTCTATGTCTTTTGATTGGGGAGTTCAATCCATTAACATTTAGTGTTATTACTGTATGGGTAGTATTTTCTTCTACCATTTTGCCTTTTGGATTTTATATGTCATATCTAATTTTCCTTTTATCTACACTCTTGTCCGCACCTCTCTCTTTTGTCTTTTTGTATCTGTCTCTAGTGCTCCCTTTAGTATTTCTTGCAGAGCTGGTCTCTTGGTCACAAATTCTCTCAGTGATTTTTTGTCTGAAAATGTTTTAATTTCTCCCTCATTTTTGAAGGACAATTTTGTTGGGTATAGAATTCTTGGTTGGCAGTTTTTCTCTTTTAGTAATTTAAATAGATCATCCCACTCTCTTCTCGCCTCCATGATTTCTGCTGAGAAATCTACACATAGTCTTATTGGGTTTCCCTTGTATGTGATGGATTGCTTTTCTCTTGCTGCTTTCAAGATCCACTCTTTCTCTTTGACCTCTGACATTCTGACTAGTAAGTGTCTTGAAGAACGTCTATTTGGATCTATTTGGGGTGCGCTGCACTTCTTGGATCTGTAATTTTAGGTCTTTCATAAGAATTGGGAAATTTTCAGTGATAATTTCCTCCATTAGTTTTTCTCCTCCTTTTCCCTTCTCTTCTCCTTCTGGGACACCCACAACACATATATTTGTGTACTTCATATTATTATACAATTCCCTGAGTCCCTGCTCATATTTTTCCATTCTTTTCCCTATAGTTTCTTTTTCTTTTTGGATTTCAGATGTTCCATCCTCCAGTTCACTAATCCTAACCTCTGTCTCTTGAAATCTACCATTGTAGGTTTCCACTGTTTTTTTCATCTCTTCTACTGTACCTCTCATTCCCATAAGTTCTGTGATTTATTTTTTCAGACTTTCCATTTCTTCTTTTTGTTCATTCCTTGCCTTCTTCATATCCTCCCTCAATTCACTGATTTGGTTTTTTATGAGGTTTTCCATGTCTGTTTGTATATTCTGAATTAATTGTTTCAGCTCTTGTATCTCATTTGAACTATTGGTTTGTTCCTTTGACTGGGCCATATCTTAAATTTTCCTGGTGTGATTTCTTATTTTTTGCTGGTGTCTAGACATTTAATTACCTTAATTAGTTTATTCTGGTGATTGCTTTCACTTATCTTACCTAGAGTTTTCTTGCTAGATGAGTTTGTTGTCTATCTGTTCTTTGACATTCAGTTCAGCTTTTTCTGGACCTCTAGCTTAGGTTTTGTTTAACAGAGGAGAATTTTTCAGTTCTTGTTTTCTTGTTTCTTGCCCTGCTTGTAAGGTGTCTTTTCCCTCCCCACCCTTAGGAGGGTCTACATAGGTAATATAGACTCCAGCCAGGTTTTCCCAGACTAAACTGGACTCCTATCAGGGGGGAGGAGTCACCTGCATCAGTTTTCCCTGAGGGTGAGACCCAGCAGGTTAAAAGACTTTCCTGTGAAATCTCTGGGCTCTGTTTTTCTTATCCTGCCCAGTGTGTGGCGCTTGTCTGCCTGCGGGTCCCACCAGCAAAAGATGTTGTGGCACCTTTAAGTTTGGAAGACTCTCCCTGCTGGGGGCATGGTGGAGACAGAGGAGAGGTTGTAGGCTGGTTTTAATGGCTTCAAATTGCCAAGCCCTGGGTTCTGAATTCCTTGAGAGAGGGATTCTACCTGAGTTAGGCTTCACCCCTCCCCTGGGGAAGGCACAGGCGAGAGACAGCCCTGAAAGCAGTCCGTTTCTGCCTATGCCTGGGGCAGTTGCAGCCTGAGTAGTACCACCGCTGAATACAGAGGCAGCCAAGCCTCCATAGAGACAGCCACCTCCGTTTCATCCCCTTTCCTCTTTTTCAGTTAGCCCAATAAGCGACCTCCACCTTGTCCAGGTTTGCCTGATTGGGAGCCTATTTTTAGTAGTCAGAATCTGTTAATTAATGCCACAATTGGTGTTTGGTTGGAATCAGTCCCTGCTACTGTTAGAGTGTCTTTCCTTTCCCTCTGGGAAGTCGCCTGTGGGGGAGGGGCGCCAGGCACCAGCCGCCGCAGCTTGGGGAACTCACGGTTCTGGGGGGCTCGCAGCCAGTCCAGCTGGTTCAGACAGGGGTATGCTGTGTGTACACTCACTGTCGTGGCTCCGGGAGCTGTTCTGTACTGTTTCTGGTTATTTAGTAGTTCTTCTGGAGGACGAACTAAAACGCGCACCTTGCTAAGCTGCCATCTTGGCCCCTCCCTATTTGTTTATTTTTTATCCATATTTTTTTACTCATCTGTTCATATCCTAAATAAAAGGAGCATCAGACACAGGTTTTCACAATCACACAGTCACATTGTAAAAGCTATACCATTATACAATCATCTTTGAGAAACAAGCTTAGTGGAACACAGCTCTACCATTTCAGGTACTTCCCTCTAGCCACTCCTTTCAGTCCTTCATCATTGACTGAAAAAGGATATCTATATAATGTGTAAGAATAACCTCCAGGATAACCTCTCAACTCTGTTTGGAATCTCTCAGCCACTGACATTTTATTTTTTCTCATTTTTCTCTTCTCCCTTTTGGTCAAGGTTTTCTCAATCCCTCGATGCCAGGTCACACATACAGTTCACACATGGTGTACAATCTTGAATTGACTGTCTTATCATCTGGTTTTTATTAGTCAGATCTATATATTCTTTTTCCTCTCTCTCTTTTTACCCTTTAAGTTACCCTTACTGATACTTCTCAATATTGTACGCTCCTCTAAACCTACCTCTCCTATCTCTTTTTTTTAGCTGACAGAACTCCCTTTAGTATTTCTTGTAGGGCAGGTCTCTTGTTGACAAATTCTCTTAGCCTTTTTTTGATTGAGAATATTTTAATCCCTCCCTGTATTCTGAAGGACAACTTGGGTGGACAAAGAATTCTTGGCTGGAGGTCTTTCTCATTCAGGATCTTAAATATATCATACCACTGCCTTGTCACCTCCATGGTGCCTGTTGAGCAGTCCAAACTCAGTCTTTTGTGGTTTCCTATGTATGTAGTAAATTGCTTTTCTCTTGCTTTTCTTTCAGGACTTTCTGCTTCTCTTCAACATTTGACAATCTGATTAGTAGTTCTAAGGAATAGGCCTATTTGGATTAGTCTATTTGGGGTTTGTTAAGATTCTGATTTGCATATTTTTGTCTTTCATAATCACTGGGAAGTTTTCCCCCATTATCTCTTCAAATAACTTTCCTAGCTCTTTCTCCTTTTCTCCTTCTAGTACACCAATGATTCTTTCATTTGTGCTCTTCATGTAGTCAATCATTTCCCTATAATCCCATTCCATTTTTCCATCTTTGTTGCCATTTGTTCTTTTGTGCACTCAAGTTCAATTATCCTGTCTTCTGGCCCCCTTT
This sequence comes from Myrmecophaga tridactyla, assembly GCA_004026745.1. Lineage (NCBI taxonomy): Eukaryota > Metazoa > Chordata > Mammalia > Pilosa > Myrmecophagidae > Myrmecophaga > Myrmecophaga tridactyla. The sequence goes on along the minus strand of PVIY010014302.1, from coordinate 5,431 downwards.
TTCTTTCTTCTGCTTCTTCAAATCTGCTGTTGTTTGTCTCTAGCATATATTTTTTTGTTTTTTTTTAATTAATTTAAAAAATTTTTTAAACATAACAAACAGAAAACATTCTTACCATATGATCATTCCATTCTACATATATAATCAGTAATTCACAATATCATCACATAGTTGCATATTCATCATCATGATCATTTCTTAGACATTTGCATCAATTCAGAAAAAGAAATAAAAAGAAAACAGAAAAAAGTTCATAGATACCATACCCTTTACCCCTGCCTTTCATTGATCACTAGCATTTTGATCTACTAACTTTATTTTAACATTTTCCCCTATTATTTATTTTTAATCCATATGTTTTACTCATCTGTTGAAAAGGTAGATAAAAGGAGCATCAGACACAAGGTTTTCACAATCACACAGTCACATTGTGAAAGCTATATCATTATACAATCATCTTCAAGAAACACGGCTACTGGAACACAGCTCTACATTTTCAAGCAGTTCCCTCCAGCCTCTCCATTTCACCTTAACTAACAAGGTGATATCTATTTAATGCATAAGAATAAGCTCTTGACTCTGTTTGGACTCTCTCAGCCATTGACCCTTTTTTTTTTTTAATTTGCATATGGGCAGGAGGCACCAGGGATCGAACTCCAGACCTCCAGCACGGCAGGTCGGAGCTCTGCCTGCTGAGCCACGGCAGCCACCCTCAGCAATTGACCCTTTTTTTATTTTGTCTCATTTCTCTCTTCCCCCTTTTGGTCAAGAAGATTTCTCAATTCCTTGATGCTGAGTCCCACTCATTCTAGGATTTCTGTCCCACATTGCCAGGAAGGTCCACACCTCCTTGGAGTCATGTCCCAAGAAGAGAGTGGGAGGGCAGTGAGTCAAACTGAATTTTATAAAATATCATTAATTTTCACTTTAGCCATTGTTTTGGAACTTGTGGAATTATCTGAGGAATGTTTCAAAACATTTAACACAACTAAAAGACAAAGGATCTCTGGTGTCCATGAAAAGAAAATTAAAATACTAAATTGCTTTGCACTAGAAAAATTCTTACTGTCTTAAAGATAATCTTGGTAGCTTAGTGAAATATAACTTCTTGTATAGAGGAGCTGGGAAAATATATTTGCTTTGAATGTTTTTTTCTTTTTAAACTTTAGCCTCATTGGCAAGAAGTATATTGCTTACAATCTATTTGGGTACATAACAGAGAAACTCATCTCCCCAATCCAGCTTAACAACCACTCTTGATTGAGTCACATCTCCAGGGAGATGATCTAATTACAATTTCAAAAATACAGTACTGAATAGGGATTAGAAGAAACAGCTGTCTTTACAAAATGGAATTAGGATTAAAACATGGCTTTTCTAGGGTGCATACATCTTTTCTAACTGGCACATATAGAATAACATATATACCAAACAAAGAAATAAAAAGCAATAATATTCGAAGCACTATTCAACAAGTGGTTACAGGACAGATTCCAGAGTTTTTCATGGGCTACCATATGACCCTCTCATATTTTTCCTTCTAGCTGCTCCAGAATGTAGGAGACTAGAGAGCTTAAATATTTTTTTATCATCACAATTGCCTTTTTTCCTTCTTTATTGGTGAAAAAAATAGCATATATACAAAAAAGCTATAAATTTCAAAACAAACCTCCATAATTAGTTATAGAACAACATATTTCAGACTTTCACATGGGTTACAATTCCACAATTTTAGGTTTTTACTTCTAGCTGCTCTAAAATACTGAAGACTAAAAGAGGTATCAATTTAGTGATTTAGCATTCATATTCATTTATTAAATTCTATCTTCTCTGTAGAACTCCACCATCAATGTTGATCTTTCTGCCCTCTTTTTAGGGGTGTTTGGGCTATGGCGATTCTAAACCTTTGATACTGAAAAGGTCTGTCACTAATATGGGGTAGGGAGATGGAACTATCTGATGTTCTGGAAAGGCTGGGCTAGGTTTCAGGACTTATCTGGACCAGGGGCCCATCTGGAGGTTGTAGATTTCTGGAAAGTTCCCCTAGTGCAAGGAACCCTTGTGGAATCTTATATATTGCCATAGGTGTTCTTTAGGATGGCCGGGATGGTCCTGGTTGGAGGTTGGCAGGTTTTGATAGGTAGAAAGGTCTACCTGAAGCTTGAATAAGAGCAACCTCCAGAGTAGCCTCTTGACTCTATTTGAACTCTCTGTCACTGATACTTTATTAATTACACTTCTTTCCCTACTTTTGGTCAGGGTGTAATTGTTCATCCCAGGGTGCCAGGTCTGGATTCATCCCTGGGAGTCACCTCCCACATCACCAGGGATTCTTTCACCCCTGGATGCTATGTCCCATGTAGGAGGGGGAGGGCAATGATGTCACTTGCAGAGATGGTCTTAGACAGACTGAGGCCACATGTGAGCAACAAAAGAGGTCCTCCAGAAGTAACTCTTAGGCATGCCTATAGGTAATCTTAGTTTCCCTGCTACCTACATAAGCTTCACAAGAGTAACCCTCATGGTCAAGGGGAAGGCCTTTTGATTTGGGTATCCCTAAAGTTTGACACAGTATCAGGGGATTCCCTGATGATATGATTTAGTAGTTCCATATTCTTTCTCCTCTCCCTCAGGGGACTTTGCCAATACTTTTTTATTATCTGCTTAATATACTCTAGGATGTTTCCAGGCATTACAATAATCTATACAACATAAAAGTCCTCTTTCTTACTCTGTGCTCCCTGTGTTTCAATTGTTCAAATGAGCTATACAGATAGGTTGAATAAGATTATGCAGTGCAGAAAATTTCAATTCCAGAACAAATAAACCTTTTTTCCATTGGCCTCAATCAGTATGTGTGGTTCTAAAATATAGACACTGTATTCCTTACCTCTATGTTCTGAATTAATTTAACCCCTGTTCAGCTTCATTCTTATCTCTAAATATCAGGTTATATATATAAAACAGCCTATAAAAATCCAGAAATGGTAATCACCACTCCAAACTTAATGTGTCTTCTCTAAATGTAGGCCCCTGTTTCTTATATGCATTTTCTAAAGGTGACCATACCATTGTTGCTTTTTTGCTTCTGGCTTATTTTGTCTCACCAAGCGTCCTGCATGTTTATTCAAATCGTTGTGCCTCAAGACATTGTTCCTTTTTGTAGCAGCACAACCTTTATTCATAAGTATACACCATCGTTCAACAATCTATTTCTCCATCAGTGCATCTTTTAGCCACCTACTTTCATCAGGCTTCATATAGAAGGGCCAAAGTCCACACTCCATCAACATTCTCAATTTTAGATAATTTGATTGTTCCCAAGAGACAGAAAACCAATAAACACATCCTTGCCAAATAGGAAATCTAAACCTCCTCTTAACTCTTGTTCCTACCCCCATTATTTACCTCTGCTGTTGCCGTGGCAGTGCTGATGGCTTCCTTTTGAACATAGATCATAGCATGCAATACCAGTTTTCCCCCTGTACCCTTGACTTAAACACTTTTCATACAAGAATCATATTTTTGAAGTAATTCTTATGAGAGCTAATTCATATTTCTAGTTTAAATCAGGGGTCTAAAAAACCCCTTTCACTCTTGTTCATCTTCAATATTACTTCTATTACTTCTAGACCCATTAAGGAATCACCTTTGCTCCTATCTATTCCCTTACATTGGAGTTCAACCTCCTTAGCTAACAGTTCATCCATCTCTAGCTTCGATGCATCTCTAAGTCCCCTATATTCTGTATTATATGCCTCTGATTATACTTTATGTTGGTCATAAAAGTGGAATCATACAGCATCTATCCCTTTGTGTCTGGCTAATTTCAACAGCATAATGTCTTCAAGGCTCATCCATCTTATCATGTGCTTCAGGATGTCATTTTGTCTTACTGCTGCATAATATTCCATCAAATGTATATACCACTTTTTGTAGATTCACTAGTCTGTTGATGGGCATTTGGTTTGTTTCCATCTTTTTGCGACTGTGAATAATGCTGCTATGAACATTGGGGTGCAAATGTCTGTTTGTGTCGTTGCTTTAAACTCTTCTGAGTATACACCAATTAGTGCCATTGCCAGGTCATAGGGCAACTAAATATTTATTTCCTAAGGAACTGCCAAACTGTCTTCCATAGTGGCTGTACCATTATACATTCCCACCAGCAGTGCATAAGTATCCCAGTTTTTCCACATCCTCTCCAACATTTATAGTTTCCTGTTTGTTTAATAGCAGTCATTCTTACAGGTGTGAGGTGGTATCTGTTTGTAGTCTTGATCTGCATTTCCCTTATAGCAAATGAAAATGAGCATCTCTTCATGTGCTTTTGAGCCATCTGTATTTGCTCTTCAGAAAAATTCTTATTCATATTGAAAGGTTTAGGAGGCAAAAGGGTGAGAAAGAAGGACAGTAGATTGGGAAATTTAAAGCAGGCGGATTTATTTCTGCTCTCCTGGGCTGAGCTCACCGAACCCAAGATGGAGGGAGGTGAGTCAGTGCCTGGGTGATGGTGTGGGAGGTTTTTAAGCAAGGGGGTCAGGTGACGTCCAGAAGGGGTGGTTCTCCGGAAGTTAGGTGGTCAGAAGGGGCGGTTCTCCAGAAGTCAGGTGGTCGGAAGGGGCGGTTCATCAGTTCCAGAAGTCAGGTGTCTGGAAGGGGCGGTTCCAGGAACCATGTTGGGAGGGGCGACACAGCCTCCGCAGCTCCAGTTGCAGTGCCTTTCCCCATTCCCCCAACCTAACACATATCTTTAGCCCATTTTATAATTGAGTTATTTGTTCCTTTGCTGAGTTGTATGATTTCTTTGTATATACAGTAAATCAAACCTTTGTCCAATATGTGATTTCCAAATATTTTCTCCCATTGAATTGGCTGTCTCTTCATCTTTTCGATAAAGTCTTTGAGGTGCAAAAGCATTTGATTCTGAGGAGTTCCCATTTATCTATTTATTCTTTTGTTGCTTGTGCTTTGGATGTAAAGTTTAGGAAGCTACCTCCTATTACTAGGTCTTGGAGATGTTTCCCTACATTTTCTTCAGAAGAGTTATGGTGCTAGTTCTTATATTTAGGTGTCTCATCCACTTTGAGCTATTTTAGTGTAGGATGTAAGATAGGGGTCCTCTTTTATTCTTTTAGCTATTGATGTTCAGTTCTTCCATGCCCAATTATTGAAAGGACTATTTTGTCCCAGTTCAGAGGATTTGGGGGCCTTGTCAAAAAACAGTTGACCCCACCCTTCCCCTCTCTGCGTGGGACATGACACCCAGGGATGTGTACCTTCCTGGCAACATGGGACAGAGAACCTGGAATGAGCTGAGATTCAGCATCAAGGGATGGAAAAAAACCCTAGAATGAGCTGCGAATTAACATCAAGGGATGGAGAGAACCTTCTCGACCAAAGGGGGAAGAGTGAAATGAGACTAAGTGTC